>APFE031400888.1:145043-200355 GCA_000404065.3 Pinus taeda
AAGTAATGAGCATTTAAAAAAATAAAAATAACAAAAGTAGACAATTTGTTAAGTAGTTAACATTTTAAAAACAATTGGACATAAAAAGATTTAAAGTGTTAAAAAATGTAACATTTGGAAAAAAATATCCATGGTTAATACATTAGAAAATATAAAGTGTCAAAAATAAGCCCTCTAAAAAAAGGGGTTGATGCTGCATCAACATGTTTCAAAATTGGCATGAGCATCACTAACATTTTAAAAAATTATTTATATTTGATACATAAGAAAATTTAAAGTTTCAAAAATACGCTCCGGGAAATAAATAAAATAAATAATAATAAATAATAATAAAATAAATGTATTCTAAATTAGTGTTTTACAAAATCGGATGTTTTTTTTGCTACCTAAAAAAAAGAGTAATCATATCAGTTCTCATTTAAAAGTTTACATTATTTATGTCATCAATGAATACAATAACAAACTTTTCCAAATAAGGACGCAACACATTATTCATCAAGCACATAAAGGTAGTTGGATCATTATTCAAACCATATGGAACTACAACAAACTCATAATGCCCGTACCTGGTTTGGAAAGCAGTCATGTATATGTCCTTTTCCTTGATGCATACCTGATAATATCCCGATCTCAAATCAATCTTCGAGAACATTGTTGCTCCCTTCAATTGATCGAACAAGTCATCGCTCCTTAGCAACGGATGCATGTTCTTAATGGCCACTTTGTTCAACTTATTGTAATCAATGCATGGTCTAAGAGTACCATCCTTCTTCACAAACAATACCGGTGCACCCTAAGGTGATACACTTGGCATAATGTATCCCTTGTCAAGCATTTCCTACAGCTGTAACTTCATCTCTACTAACTTTGGTTTGCTCATCTTGTATAGTGCCTTTGATGTTGGTGTTGCCCCTAGTACCAACTCATTGTAAAGATCCACTTCTTTATGAGGTGGAAACTTTGAAACATATGCTAGAAACACATTCTGAAACTACTGCAAGATCAGGTACTTTCTCAATACCTCTACATCCTCAACATCCTTACCTTTATCACTAGAAATACGCACTGCAAATAACACACACCCTTTTCTGTGATTGCGCTTCTCTTGCATAGTTGTCACCATTCTAACTAATGTTGCCTTCTTCTTAGCCTGCAAGATTCGTTGTTCTCCATTGTCATCCAAACACTCAATAGCCTTGTTATAACAATCCACCTTAGTCCTGTGAAGATACAATAAATCCATGCCTAAAAGCATACTATATGATCCAAACATAAATAAATTCAAATGTGTCGAGGTAGGCATACCATTCAACTCGAATGCACAAGCTCTTACCCAGTGATATACTCTCTTATTTGTACTTGTGGTCAACTACACTAACCAAGATTATGCATGCACTTCTTTATTCAAACCACACTTTCCCACTAGGTCAGGACTAACATAACTATAATTAGATACAGGTTCAATCAAAATAGAAACAACTTGATCACAAATATTACCATCCATATCGATAATAGTTGTCTAGTTCTCTACTTGCTTGTTATCCAGCGCTACATAAATATGTGGAATGCTCTTGCCAACATCCCCAACTGTCTATGCTTCATGTGCATTGTAAATCTGAGGTCTACCTCCATGATTCTTCGGACAATCCCCCTTAAGTTGCTCCTTACCATATGTCCAACATTGCAACTGTCCTATACCATCACCTTTATTATGTTGCCCTTCATGTTGTGACCCATTAAACTTCTTGTAAGGTGCAACATTTTCTTTCTCACCTGCATCCTGAGGCCTTGTTCTTTTCGGCTACAATTTACCTTTAGATTTGTCTTTCCCTCTCCAACCTTGCTAAGATTTTGTCTTGCACATTGACTACTCATAACAATGCTTCAATTTCCCAATGACTTCTTCAAACGACTGAGGCTCATTATACTCAATCTAATCTCTAAATGCTAATGGAAATCCATTGACAAATCTTAGAATTTTAGCCTTCTCATCTTTAAGATATGGTAAATACCTTAAAAACTCCATGAACTTGGTCATGTACTCATTTGTCATCGATCTCATCTTTAGCTCATAGAAATACTTGGCTTTGTTGTCGTAGTACCTCTCTGACAACTACTTCTTCCTAAAAATTCTATTAAATGCATGCCAACTCAACTCTTTGGTTTTGATGTCTCCAACTCGCTTCCCATTTTCCTACTAGATGTATGCTTTCCATTTGAGGCTGAAGATAACTATGATAGCCTTCATATTCTTTGTGTATTCATGAAACTCAAAGAATTTATTCATCTCAATTAGCCATGCTTGTGCATCCTCTTGTTTCTTTAAATATCCATCAAAGTTAGGTGGCTTCACTTTCTTCAACTCATATGGAAAATATCCCCTGTCACTCCTCCTATAAGGATGATAATGATGACAATCGTAGTGATTGTCAGAACCAAAAGTAGAATAGAACTTGTGCCCATCACCTCTCCTATCTAGATTATCCAAGAGCCTTCCATCTCATATCATGTCATCCCTATCCGACTTGTGCCCACCATGAGACCTACCACTATATGCCACATTAGTTTTTTCCTCCTGCCCACGGCTAATCTGAAGTGGTCCCTGTCTCTACAATTCTGAAAAAATATAAAGGATTATCGTATTAACTTCTTCTTGTTTCTCCTGTACCTAAATGATTTTGTCATTATATTCCTGGAAACACCTTATTTCTTCCTTCAAACTTCTCAATGTGCCTGCTAAGTCAGAAGAATGTCCAACACCAATTTGCTCATCTGATCCATAGGGAGAGTCTCATGAATTGTAGTCTACCATCTTGCTAGTCATCTTTTATCTCTTTCCTGAAAGTAAACCATGTCAGATAAAACCAAAACATAACATAATCAAAATAACTCAGTATAGTTCAGGGGAGGATATCTCATCTGTAAGATCATCCAGATTAGCATGATACATGTATAATCATAATCACATCAACATATAACATCAATTTAACCATTATCCAGTTATCAATGCCTAATCATAGAAACCACATACCATGACCCTAGGCATGAAAACTACACCCATATCAATGTATGCATAAAAATATATAAACATTGACATGCATAACCAATGCATAACCGACATACACTCATGATGACCACATCCAACAACACACCATCCACTTTCACATGGCGACATAAATGCAACATGACCAACACCATGCATACACAACAAATAAATAGACCATAGGCATAAAGAACACATATATGCAACCGAAATGAATGCATGACCAACACACCGCCTATCTAGTCCAAGGAGTGAACCATACTCTGATACCACTCTGTAACACCCTCCTCCCACATTTATCCAAGTTAATTGGTTTGTTAGGTTAAACATGTGATGAGAGGCTACTATGATGTGATTCAATTCCCAATGTGCAGTTAAGGAAGTGAAAGCAATGAAACAAAACCATTCTGACCTTCCACACATGCTACAAAACCTTTAGGAGCCAACCAACCCTTCAAGGTGACCAACCCCTGAGGGAAATTGACATTTCACTGATCTGGACCCTGAGTCGCTCCCATGGCAAGCCATGCATGTAGATGAGGCCTTCCAATCACTCCCAGAGCATGGGCATGCCAGCAATTGTGGTCTTTTTAAGGTAGTTCTTAGCCAGTGACCCTATATTTTATGCCACATTTTCAAGGCCAAGACTCACGCCACTTCCGAGAACTTCATGAAACCTTAAGAAATGATAAATGGCATTGAGACAAAGTTACTATGCAACACGTGATCAATGAATTGACTAGATCCCTACTAGCCATGACAAGAATTTCGTCAAACATGTCACAACTATGAAATCTACACGTCATAACATCATATGTGAGCATAGGGGTCTCATACTTATCTAGTATTTGCAAAGAATCATTGTTGCCTTATCCCAATAGTTGCATTATCATCTATTAGGTCATATATTCATTGTACTTTCAACCACTAATAAAAACATGATGGAAACCATACATCAAGTCTGTCATAAAACATACTCATAACTAGCATATAACCAACAGAAATACAAGGATATAACAGCCATAAAATCCACATATAAGCCAATACATATACACATGATATACCAAGGACAAAGAGCTATTACTAATGAATACAAAAGCCAACTAGCTATGGGACTTCCACGAACCACCTAACCATAGATTGGCTGAACCAAATCTTTCTTTCATCCAGTCACCCCCATGTCATATTTCAAGAATGAATGTGGAACTCAAAACCAAACCAAACCAAACCAGGTTTCCAAAGGATTTACCGCAATCCCCATTGGATCACTAGGCCCTACAAGATCATGGATGCCACCGGATTTCTCCACCTACACCGTCAGCAATTTTCCTGTCTCCTAGTCTCTAGGCTTTACAACCATACAATAGTCGAGGATTCCTAAGCCTAATCAAGACTCCATCCTCCAGGATTTACAGTATATCCCACCATTCACTAGCCAAGGATTCCTAGGCATGATCGAGTGCACACACCTCTAGGCTTTACCATTTATCCTTCCATACATTGGTTGAGGATTCCTAGGCCCACTGAGGCACACAAAATCTGGATTTATTGCAATCCTAGTTTGGTTCAAGGATTCCTAGGCCATGTGTTCTTTCTTTCAGAGACCACCTCACTCAGTTTGAAACCATCTATGAATCCATATCAACCAAATACAAGAGAAGCCATCACACCATGGATATTCCAAAATGGAAAGGAAAGGTTGAAGAATATTTTCACTCTAGGAAAAACCATGCCAATAAAAACAAGAGAACCAAATACACACATGCATGTACCATGCATGTCAAATCTAGCAAGGAAATAACACATGCAAATTGATACCTACAAATAATAGCATTGTAGCTACTTTATTCTACTCTTCCTTGATTGATCTTTGCTTCCTCTTTTCCTTCTTTTCTTTCCTTGATCCAAAGTTGAAGTGATCCCATAAAACTCTAAGTGTACAAGAGTGTGTGAGAGAAAGAATAGAGAGAGAGCTCCAAAAATGAACTCACAAAAAGGTACCAACTGATCCTCAGAAGCTTTATTATTAATGAGGCCTTTATTTTCTTCAATTTCCACTATTTTTCCTTAATTTTCCTCCTTACGTGCAACATGTGACATTTCACCTTCCATTTATCCTAATCTCCTTTATTTTCAAAAATAAAATGCTAATTAATGCCTTATGCCTTTCCAAAGCCTTTTCCATTGCCTTTGTCAATTTCCAATTTCCTTAGCCAAAATAAACCAAATGGACACCCACACTAGGATGTTTTTCCCAAAATTCATCTTGGAATATGTGTCCCATGACCTTGGTTATTATTTTTTCTTTATTAACTTTATTTACATGGAATTTTGATGAGGGTTGTTATAGAAGATAACTAAATTTTATGAAGCTAGGGTTTGATGTATATATCAAGCAAAATAATATTTTATTAAGCAAAGATTATATTGCAGTTTGTCATTGTATTGATATTGAGCACATGTGGATCCAATATGTAAATTGTGAAATGTGATCTGTTGTGGTGAATTTAAGGGTGCCAGGGTGGTGCAAGGAAAGAGAGTGAATTTTCCTTCAGATTGGAGCCTGAGGAAACTTCAGCATGGTAGGGTGGTGCTAAGGTAGGTTAATTCCTATACAAGGTTTTAGATCATCCTTTCAAATGGAGTTGATAAAACCAGGGCATTGGTGCATCCTTCCATTTGGGGCTGGTAAATTAGGGCATTGGAGCATCCTTCTAGTTGGAGCTAGTAAATCAAGGATTTAGAGCTTCCTTTAGGTTGGAGCCTCCTTAAGTTGATGTTGAGAATCTTGGAAATTGTAGCTTCCTATTGATGTAAATTTTAAGGACCTATACTAAGAAGTGTTTAGTGCTTTTTCTCTTGGAAGGCTTTCCACATAAAAATCATGTTTATGTTATCTTTGATATTGTGGATTATTGAATGGTGTTGTTGATTTATGTTTTAATGTGATGCTAATGTTAATTAGTACTCTGAAGATTAAAAAATAAATAATTGAAGTGAAATATTGATTCACCCCCCTCTCAGTATTTCCAACATTATCCATGCCAAAATTTCCACCCAAGTCTCCACCATGTAGCTCCTTAATAAGATTCATCCTCAGTGGCCCTTAAGGAATGCACAATTTTTCTAGTTTTTAAATAAAAATCCTTCTTGGATATGGTATTCTAAGAACATGGTTTTGTCCACACTTCTAGGTGCTTTACAATTTTTCCAAGCTTCTCCAAAAATTGTATCATCCGCATACAATCCCTTCATGCTTTCTAAACTCACAAATTCTACTAACAAAGTGTTGTGTAGCAACACTCTCCTACTCAAAGCATCTGCAACTTTGATTGACTTTCCAAATCTATGATTAAAACAAATGTGTAAATTTGCAAGAATTCAACCCATTTAAAATGTCTTTGATTTAACTTACCTTGACTATTGATGTATTGCAATGCCTTGTGATAAGTAAACAAGAACATTTCTTTGGGAAGCAAATAGTGTCTCCACTTCTCCAAAGCTTGCACAGTAGTGTAGAATTCTCGATCATATGCATAATACTTCTTAGAAAATTCAACTTTTCACTGAAGAATGTTACTAATTTAGGCTTATTGACTTAAAACTACCTCAATTGTTGTCCTGCTTGCATCATAGTCAACTTAGAATACCTTATTAAAGTTTGGAAGGTCCAAAATATGTTTCTCTATAACCTTCATGTTCATATTTGCAAATGCTTTCATCTCTATTGCTTTCCATTTTAAATTTCCCTTTTTCATGCATTCGGTAAGAGGTGCACAAATTTGACTGAAATTCCTACTGAATTTCTGGTAGAAAATTTCCAATCCATGGAAGCTTCTCACCTCAAAAGTAGACTGAGGTGCTGGCCAATCCAAGATAGCTTTCACGTTTTCAGAATTCATCTTCAAAACCTTGTTGAAAATCACAAATCCTAAGTGCACTAACTCATTTTGCAAAAATGTACATTTCTTCAAGTTGATCAACAACTTCTCCTCCTTCAATCGCTGCGACACTTACATGTTCCAAGTGCTTCTCCTTGTCTTTGTGGAAAATTAAAATGTCATCCAACCACACTACATTTTTTTCCCAAGAATGGTTTCAAGACCTCATTCATGAGCCTCATGAATGTGCTAGGGGAATTAGTTAGCCCAAATGGCATAACTAACCATTCAAACAATCCATCCTTTATTTTGAAAGAAGTCTTCCACTCATCACCTTCCCTTATCTAGATTTTATGATAACAACTCTTCAAAAATATTTTTGTGATGTATGCATCCCCACTTAAAAATTCCATAATATCATCCACCCTTGGCAAAGGAAATTGGTACTTGAAGGTTATTGTAACAGCCCTAGTCAAAATCCCATGTAAATAAAGTTAATAAAGGAAAAATAAAAACCAAGGTCATGGGACATGTATTCCAAGATGAATGGTGGGTAAAATATCTCAGTGTGGATGTTCATTTGGTTTATTATGGCTAAGGAAATTGGCAAAGAAAATGTTTAAGACTTTCAAAAGGTGTGAGGCATTAATTGACATTTTATTTATGAAAATAATGGAAATTAGGAGAAAAGGAAGGTGAAAGGTCACTGGTTGCATGTGCAGAGGAAAATGAAGGAAAAAATAATAGAAATTGAAGAAAATAGAGGCCTCATTAATAAAAAGGCTTATGAGGATCAGTGGGTACCTTTTATAAGTTCAGTTTTGCAGCTGTCTCTCTATTCTCTCTCTCTCACACTCTTGGACACTTAAAGATTTTTTAGAGCACTTCAGCTTTGGATCAAGGATAACAAAGAAGGCAAAGAGGAAGCAAATATCTAGCAAGGAAGAGCATAATCAACCAGATACAACGAGATTATTTGCATGTGTTTTTGTTGCTATATTTGACATGCATGGTACATGCATATGTGTATTTGGTTCTCTTGTTGTCATTGCCATGGGTTTTTCTAGGTGTGATATTGTTTTTCAGCCTTGCCTTGCCATTTCTAGATAGCCACAGTGTGATGGGTTCTCTTGTATTTGGTTGATCTATATTTTCGAATGATTTGGATACTAAGTGAGCTGGTCTATGAAAGAAAGAATACAGGGCCTAGGAATCTGTTATAGCGGCTACAACCATCCTCCAAAATTTTTCCTTAGCTTCGTTTTGGAGCATCCCTACCAACCTTTCACAGTAGCATGTCTTGCCTTGTCAAGTACACAAGCTTAAGTGATTTTCTTGTAGAATGATAGCCTATACATGAGAGCTTGATGCATCCCCCTCACAGGTTCTTTCTTCGGACTTGGTCCAGCTGCAAGCTGAGCAACTCCCTCAAGAAATTGCACAATTGTGGAGGGGAACCAGCCTTCCCTCCAGAAATTGTGCAATTTTGTTTGGCAACCTGCTGCGCTCTAGAATTACGCAAATTTTCGAATTAAGCTTCATTAATAAAATTGCACAATTCCTCCAAGAAGGGCTGCTCAACCCAAAAATTGTGCAATTCTAGGCAGTAGTTAGCTGTTCAGCCCAGAAATTGCGCAAACCTTTTGGGCAGCCAGCCCAATGCCCTCCCAGGAATGAGCATTTTTTCCCTTCAGTTGAGAAGGCTATTGCATGTGCCATTGAGTTGACTAGTTCCACTCGGGACCAGGAAAACTTGAATTTCATGCATGGGCTACTTTTTCCTGGAATAGCAAAAGGCAACAAGCAAAAATAATCCCTAGATTTTAGGGAGAAATTTTTAGTAGTTGGAGGTTACATGCAAAGATAGTTTTAGAATGTTTCCTCCAAGTGTCGCTTTTTCCTATATTTGTGGCATGCACGTCATGAGCTTCAAACTTATTTATTCAATGCATCAGAGCTCATTTCTTCACATCGATCTTTTAGCTTTCACATCCAGCTCATCTATCCACGGGTAAGTCTCTTAAATTGTCTTTTGCAGCATTTTTGTCGCTTTTTGTGTTTTGGTTTGTGTGAGTGTTGTTTTCTTGATTTCTATGAATGCTTGTTGGCATTTACATTCATACTAGCTTGTACTAGCACCATTTCATTTTCTGTTAGCATCTCACTATTGTCGCATGCATGAAACTATTTTGCACGAACGGTTGTCGATTTGGAAACTCGCTTCACCCACATGCATGTTGTTCCATTTTCTGAATCTTTCCTTCGCTATTTGCATCCATGATCATTCACTCATTCTTACACTCAATATCGCCATGCATTCACATTCACATTTGATTTCAGCTACCCATCGATGGGTTTGGGCAGCCTTGGCCTAGACTCTGCCTCACTAAGACAGCATTGCGTAATCCTGAGAAGGAAGGATCTATCTTCCTCTCAGGAAATGTGCATTTCTTCCCAGTGACTATCCTCCAGTCTTACATTGCACAATTCTGATAGACAGTGACTACTGACCTAGAAAATTGCATAATGCAGTCATTGGGTCTGTAACCATTGTCAGCTGAAATTGCACATTGCACAGTTCTAGTAGCCAACAGGTCAGCCTGGATTGCGCATTTAGAAAATCCAATAGCCAACCAGCCTCCCTAGACGGCCTAGACTTCCTTTTGCAGAGTTCTAGTAGCCATTCTCTCAACCTCCCAGCAAAAATTGTGCAATCCCCGCCAGTCAATCCTCGGGTATGATGCATGTCGTTTCCTCAATTCTACTTTGGTTTTCACTAACATATTTCTTGCCATGCATATCGCTTTGTCTCCAGATCTAGTAGGTGTTCATCTACCTCTTAGCAGTTCAGGATCAATGGCCTCCAAGAGAGCAAGATCAAAGGACACTGACGAAAGTGAAACTGAAGCAGCAGTTGAGCGAGTGTATACAAGTCTACCGATCTATGAAGACACCAAGTTGATTGTAGACAAGGACATCAAGTTGAAATGGCAAGAGGTCAACGATGCATTTGCAGAACATTTGGGGAAGACCTGGAAGACCACCAAGTCTATGTCAACATCCACAAGTCCGTCTTGTACTAGATTCCATGCAGGTATCCCATGCTCCCATGCGCGAACATGATACATTGGATCGTCTTGCACAATGATCTTGAGATGATGACATTGAGCAGTTTCAACAGGACGGAGATTGCTACCTTTAGGCCACAGGATTATGATGAGATGTATCATATGTTGAAGCCCGTGATCAACATGGGGACTCCCTTTAGCATACCCAGCAACAATGCCAACTCTAGAGATATTTTGAATAATTGGGTGAAGAAGCCAGCCAAATTCAGGAGGGCACCCAACCAGGTCTATAAGACAAAGATATTGCGGAAATCATATCAATACTTGTTCATCTTTTCATGTCATTTGTACGGCCAAGAAAGTACAAAAACCTTCCCATAGATTTGGGTGATCACGTTGGACCAACTGGCCAGAGAAGGAAAATCATGCAACTATTCCGACATGTTGGCTCACCAACTGAAGGAACAGGTAACAAGTGCTCGACAGCTACCCAAAGGTATGCAAGCAAAAATATACATGTCCACCTACATCTTGGAAACAATTTGTTCCATGAGGAGTTCCCGGGCTTGAAGTGGGCATGGACACTGGTGGAGACTGCTATAAACACTTGTTGTAAGATGTTATCTGAATGCAGCTCAGAGGAATTATCACACAATTGTCTGATCATTTTGTCACCTTGGTTTACAAGATGATATTTGAACAGGATCCACCCTACATGTCGAAGGAAACAATGGAGACACTAATCAACATAGTTAATTGGTATGCCTCATCATCCAGCACCTTCATACGAATGTACAACGCAGAGAAGCCTCTACATGTTCTACCGAAGTTTGCCTTGGACAATCTCGTCATGTAGGAAGTATCATATCACATCTCAACAGGATTGGCAGCTAGGCTGCACCGGAAGAAGAAGGCACCTTGGTCCGCTTTTCTGTGCGGATCAAGTTATACGAGAAACGGAGTTTCAAGCATGTGGATGTCAAAGCAGAGCAAATGAAGAAATATCCCTTCGACCTCCAAAGTTACAATCCATATGACCCACATTGTCTTGTGAAAGATCACTGCACGAGAATACAGTTAAAATGGATCCACAGGGCATGTCATTGGGTGGAGGAAGACCCATGGAGATATCGTTAAAACTCCTCCAAATTTAATGAACCAATCAACCTCACAGTGGAATGGATAGCGAAGTAGCATGAAGCAGCATCCCAGAGAGCACCAGAAGCAGCAGCCGCAGCATAGGTGAACATACTAGTGTACGACAAGGGCAAGTGGAAGATTTCCAACCGCATGGAGCAAGAGTAAAGCTACAAGTTTCGAGCAGATCCACTTGTGAGGAAATCATCTTTGGCAATAGAGGCAAAGAGGCAACATCACGACAAGAGATATGTGGAAAGGCAAAGAGAGAAAACATAGAAGGAGTTGCATGAGTTGAAGAAGCAACTCTGGAAGGAACAGGAGCTACGTAGATAGGAGAAGGAAGCGTAGCAGGAACAGGTACATCAGGGGGCACAACTTGTGCAGATAGATGAAACTCCGCCCATACAAATAATAGACTCATCAGAACAGCTGGCATTAGGTAGACAGGGTGAACCATCATAGGAACAAGACTTCGCTCAGGAGATAGAGAAAGAACTTGAAAATATGGATACAAATGTGGAGCAACAGGAGTTAGAGCAAGACATTGACCTTGTGTCTCACCACCAATAGGTCGACCCACCAGCTTCACCACATCCAAAAGAGGAGCAAGTCCCAAGTGACCAAGGAGACATTGATATCCTTGAAGATCAACCAGAAGGAGAGACACACAACATCTCATTCGACAAGTCTCAACATAGATTTGTGCAATCTCATAAAGTGTCGACTCTTGATGACCATACATCTCCTACGCAGTTTGAGGAATGAGTGATCATGTCTAACATGTGCAAACATCCAGCAGCATTGATCGATACTACCAGAGCATATGTCGAAGCCACTAGCTCGAGTGTTTGCTTCCTAATAGTTGAGAATGAGCGAATGGCCAAGGAGCTAAACACGACCAAGCAGGGAGGAGAATTGGTTACGGCATCCACCCGAGTATAATTGAAGAAGGCAATATTGTATGAAGTATTTCCCCTTGACATAATCATGCGAGCATTGTATTCCAAATTTGATACCATGCATAAGGCAGTTGTCCATCTCAATGGGTGGCAGTAGTGATGTGCTAGGAGAGCACGTATCTTGTCGAACGTGCATGTTGTTGTTGATCACATTCAAACATGGATGATGAGATACAAGGGAACCCCACTTCACTTGCCTAAGATGATGAAGCCCAAAGTGGTCGAGCTGAAGGCACACATCCGGAGTCAGATCCGAAACTATGAAGATCTCTCGTAGCTCATCACTACTCTATAAGCTTCCCATTCATGTGTATGCAATATTATGGATGTTGTCATGCACGCACATGTGATCCCATCTATTAGGACACTCACTCAAGCAAAGACAAAGGCACAAGTCCGATTAGAGCTTGACTCTTACTTTGACGAGTTGATGCGCAGAACCACGAGCCCAGAATTTTCAATCAGTGCTGACACCATGCACAAGTATGTTGTTGGTTCAGCTGCACTCAAGGTAATGATGCGCATGCTATTAGACAAGTTGGACAGAGGAGCTCGAGAAGTGTACCCGGATGCTATGGAGGTAAGAGTCAGGTTCCAGAAAGATGTCATCTTAGAGTACATGGACACCATCATAGACTACCGAGCTTGGCATTAGTTCACTACTATCGACCACCGTGAGGATGTTGAAGACTTGGTCTTCTAACAGTTGTCTGAGTCATAGTGACGTCCTTCATGGCTTGCTCAAGCCATTTTGTCTCACATGTGTACATGTGCATTGTAATGTAACATCTTGTCAAGTGTAAGTTCAATTATTGATAGTTGGATGTAACATTCATAGAGTAAATGAAGAGCCATGAGGGTAGATGAACTGTCACAAAGGGGAATGTCAAGGGCCACCCCACCCTTTGTTATAAATAGTCCCTCATAACTCATTGTATAGGATTTTGGTCAACCAAGCTTCCAATAGGAATATATTAGAGAAAGCTTGGACAGTGTTGTAATGAGCCTTGGCTTCTCCACTGCACAAAGCTAGTATATCTCTTTGGAGGAGCAGGAGGTTGTAGCTATAACGTTCCATTGTCAGAACTAGTGGTTGGACATGGATGTATTGTATGACTGGAAGATACACTTCTTAATATAACAGAGCCAGCACGTTTCATGCATATGTTGTATTATATTTAAGCTACGTTGAGTACTCTAAATGATATATGTGTCTGTTTTCTTACGCATGTATGTGTAGCTATTTCTGCATATGTATGTATGAATATTTCTTAAATGTCTTGTTGGTTTAACCATCACTTTGGATTGCTAGCTAACTTTCCTTCCATGTTGTGATGCATCTTTGCTCGTGTGTTCCCTTCTTAACTCTATGCTATCACAGGTTTCCAAGGGGCACACTGACCTTGCCTTCCCTGTGTTAGAACCTCTCATGCACCTTCCTTGACTTACTGCATATGTCACACCCTTGCTACCAATAGGGACATCTTAGTTGCCTCCATACGAAACTGTAGTCAAGGCATTACCATATGACCCATTGTTGGGACTCCTACACCAAACGATCTAAGGTCTAATTGGGACTTATTACTGGGGAGATCCCCTAACATGTTGGTGGGTCCAACACCATCAACATTTCTTGCGCTAGAAGGAGATCCATATGACAAGTGTGTCCTTTCATCTTATTTTGAACCTTTGCATATATATTATGGAGCCTTACACTCTCCTCCCTCCATAATTTTTTTCGCATTCTGAATCTATCATCATCTTGATGGAGTATTTCAATCTCTTGTCCACATACACATATGATGGTGAAGGCGAAGTGGCTTGTGTTGAGTTCTTACATGACTTTCTTGCCATGCTTCACGAGGAAGATGGATGTTCTGAGAAATAGGCCAGTATGCTACTTGCATACACACTTCACGAATCCCCACATCGGTGGCTATGTAGCCTACCATCTGATAGTGTGCACTCACTTGAGTAATTATGTGATCTCATTGAAGACAATTTTTATTATTTTGATCCAAAACATCTTGAACCAAAAACTATTACAACAATGGAAGGCTCTGCATGAATCGCCTATGGATTTTTTGGCAACGCTTCCGTGATTTGCAGTTTCAAGCTCCAAAGAGCCAAATGAAATTATTTTATCTTTGGGATAGATTCTAGTATTGTCTTAAGAAATATGTTCATCCCAAGAATAAGTTTGAACTTAAGCCTCACTCAACATTCTTCAGTGATGGAGCTGCACAATCACAAAGGGATATGGTCACTGTCACAAGTGACTATCCACCATCCACTCATTAAATAGCTCCACCACCACAGAGTGATGCGGGAGATCATTCTCACACATCTATTTAACTATCACATCCTCCCAAAATCACTTCGCTTAATTTTCACACAAATTTGGTTGTGAGTCCATCCAGTTGTCATATGCATTTTGTACAACAACCTTCGTGTTCATACTTAGATGATCCTCCAGATGATACTGTCTTGTGTTCTTCCATTCCAGACTCTACACTTGTTGTGAACAAGGATCAAGTCACTAATGGAGTTGGTGTTGCACAACCAACATGTGTTGTCATTCTTGAAGAGTATGACTGGGAGCTTGAGCATCAACACTCGGCAAAGGATGACTCCCTTTTGTCCGAGCCCCCTCCATTCTTTCCTGACATCTTTGGTGAACCTTCCATCCATGATTTCGAATTTGTATTTTCATCTATGAATGCACCCATTGTTGATCACTTGCAGTATACACCGATGTCAGTCCATCATCCGATAATGGAGACGATAAAATATCCATTGAAAATCCACTTAACCTTTCATCTGCCTTTTCCAAAAACATAGAGGATGAATTTGTCCGCTTTTCATCTACCCCTCTATTTGATTTATCAAATCATGAGGATGTCGATGAAATCATTGATTTTTATGATCATGGTTGTCATGATCCATTTACTCTCGTATTCGATCACGATGATGATTCTATTGTAATTGGTTTTTCGAAGCCACCTATTTATGATGATCTGTCCAACGATGAAGTCGAAACCCCACAGACTGTTGAGGCACTTTAGCCTAAGATGAGGGTTATGTCAGGCCCTCGCTCTTCAGAGGTTGGTTTCACTTCCGATCAAGAAATTTTTCAATCAAACAAGGCTCCCTGTCACTCGTTTTTTTGTATTGAAGATCAATCTCACATGCAGATCATGCTTCCTCCACTCGAACTACACAATCCCAACGCCCATGAATTGGAGGAATCTTACAATGCAAGAACACGTGCATGACACAAGTTGTCTTTGTTTCTTTCATTTTCATGCATGTCACACTCAAGAGTATGTGTATGCTTCAAAGATGCACGCAGTTTTGCACAAAGCTGTGACAAGTCTACAGACCACATGTCATGTACTTGCACTCACTTATGTCAAGTGGACACTTTTAAACATGAAGTGTGTTTGTCTTCATTGTTATATCTTTCTTTTTTGTTTGTTTGCATGACCAGATTGTTCGCGGACCAAGCCTTCACCAACATGGGTCAACCAATGCGTCGGTGGATGCATTGGAAATATCACTTCATGTGATCAGGCCCATGCACCATTATCTTAGGAGTAGGAGTAGTGTTTGCTTTCAACTTGTTTGCTTGCATGCTTGTTTGCTTTCTTGCTTTGCATGTTTTTTTGTTTGCTTTCTTGTTTGCTTACTCACTTTTCTTTCGCATTTACTTCTGCTTCTGCTTTGCTTTTTCTTTGTTTGTTTGCTTGTTTTGTTTGTAGGTTAGTTTCGCATGGAACCATGTGAGACTCTTGAAACAAGTTGGGTAAAGTACAAGAGGCCTTATGCAGCTATCACTACTTGGTTATCTGTCATCCTACCTCTGTATGAAGAGCTTGTTACCTTTGTTCCATGATATGTCGATGGAAAATATGTAATGTTTGAAGTGAACCTTGGTGAAAACACAACGCTGTCACCTACTCTAGTCAGTTGTTTTTGGGTTAACGCTTGGCAACTCAGTCAAGTAGAGTAAGGTGAGGGGAAAAACCTTAACAAGCATGTTAGAGGTATATAATAAACTATTTCTCTAAAGGAACAACCTCTTCTTCACTCAATAAATCGGGATCCCTCTTCCACCTCTAAAATGAATAAGTGTTATGCATAGTTATGAAAAGTGAAAATTTCAAAAATGAAAAATGAATAATGCAAAAGAAGAGAAAGGCTTCCTACGCAAAGAGGTGATGCAAGTAACTTTGGCAGGGTACTAACCAAGCTCGCTGGCAGCAGAGCAATGCATGTGTTCCTACGTAACTCCACTAGGTATTGTCCAGGCCTGCTAGTAGCGGAGCAACACCAGAGATGAAACTAAGACTCTAACAACTATACTTGTTGTTCACCAATATACCCCTCAATCCCAATCGAAACAACTGTGTTGACTTGGCTTGGAATGTGTGTCAATCGACCAAGAGCTTAGACGATGCTACATCTTGCAATCAAGCAAGTGTGGAAACCAAGACGAACTAAGAACTCAACAATACCTTCTAAGGTGTTAGACTTTCTTTTCACGAACAAGGTCCATTTAGAGAGTTGGAGTTCTACTAGTGTGTTGCCAAGTTTTGTAGTGGCTACAACCACCTTCCAAAGTTTTTCCTTAGCTTCGTTTTGGAGCCTCCCTACCAACCTTTCATAGCAACATGTCATGCCTTGTCAAGTACACAAGCTTGAGTGGTTTTCTTGCAGAATGACAACCTATCCATGAGAGCTTGTTTCATCCCCCTCACAGGTTGTTTCTTCAGACTTGGCCTAGCTACAGGCTGAGCAACTCCCTCAAGAAATTGTGCAATTCTAGAGGGCAACCAGCCTTCCCTCCAGAAATTGCATAGTTCTATTTGGCGGCCTACTGGGCTCCAGAATTGCGCAAATTTTCCAGCCAAGCTTCACTAAGAAAATTGTGCAATTCCTCCCAACAGGGCTACTTAGCCTAGAAATTATGCAATTCTGGACAGCAGTTAGCTGCCCAGCCTAGAAATTGTGCAAACCTTCTAGGTAGCCAACCCAACTCCCTCCCAGAAATGCACATTTTTCCCCTCAGCTGAGCAGGCTGTTGCATGTGCCATTGAGCTGATTGATGCCACCTAGGACCAGGAAAACTTAACTGGCATGCATGGGTTGCTTTTTCCCAAAATAGCAAAAGGAAACATGCAAAAGTCATCCCTAGATTTTAGGGATCTATTTTTAGCAGTTGGAGGTTGCATGCAAAGATTGTTTTAGAATCTTTTCTCCAAGTGTCGTTTTTTCCTAAATTTTTGGGATGCGCTTCATGAGATTCAAACTTATTTATTCGATGCATTAGAGCTCATTTCTTCACATTGATCTTGGAGCTCTAACATCCCACAGCACATCCAGGAGTCTTCAACACATCCACCTCAGCTATTCATGGGTAAGTCATCTTAGCTTGTCTTTTACAACATTTTTGTCACCTTTTATGTTTTGGATTGTGTGAGTGTTGTTTGCTTGATTTATGTGAATACTTGCTATCATTTACATGCATACTAGCTTGTACTAACACCATTTCAGTTTCCGTTAGCATCTCACTGTTATCGCATGCATTAAACTATTTTGCATGAACAGTCGCCAAGTCGACAACTTGATTCACCCACATGCATGTTGTTCCATTTTTTGAATCTTTCATTCACTATTTTCATGCATGATCATTCACTCCTACTTACACTCAATATCGCCACGCATTCACATTCACATTTTCTTTTAGTTTTCTGTCGGTGGGTCTAGGCAACCTTGACCCAGACTCTGCCTCACCAAGACAACATTGTGCAATCCTAAGAAGGAAGGCTCTGTATTCCTCTCAGGAAATGCGCATTTCTGCCCATTGATTGTCCTCCAGTCTTGCATTGTGCAATTTTGAGGGATAGTGACTGTTGGCCCATAAAATTGCACAATGCAGTCACTGGGCTTGCAACCACTACTAGTTGAAATTTCACATTGCGCAATTCTGGCAGCCAGCAGGCCAGCCTGTATTACGCATTATGCAAATCAAGCAACCAGCCATCCTCCCTAGATAGCCCAGACTACCTTTTGCGTAGTTCTGGCATCCAGTCTCCCAACCTCCCAGGAAAAATTGCGCAATCCATACCAGTCAATCCCCAGGTATGATGCATGTCATTTCCTCAAGTCTGCTTTGGTTTTCGCTAACAGATTTCTTTCCATGCATATCGCTTTGTCTCTAGACCTAGAAGGTGTTCGTCCACCTCTCAGCAGTTTAAGATCAATGGCCTCCAAGAGAGCAGTATCAAAGGACACTGATGGAAGTGCAACTGGAGCAGGAGTTGAGCGAGTGTCTATAAGTCTACCGATTTATGAAGACACCAAGCTGATTGTAGACAAGGACATCAAGTTGAAATGACAAGAGGTAAATGATGCATTTTCAGCACATTTGGGGAAGACCTCAAAGACCACCAAGTCTATGTGAACATCCACAAGTCCATCTTGTATCGAATTGCATGCAGGTATCCCGTGCTCCCATGCGCGGACATGATACATTGGATCATCTTGCACACTGATCCTGAGATGATGACATTGAGTAGTGTTAGTGGGATGGAGAATTCTACCTTTAGGGCACATGATTATGATGAGATGTATTATATGTCAAAGCTCATGATCAACATGGAGACTCCTTTCAGCATACCCAATAGCAATTCCAACTCTAGAGATTTTTTGAAGAACTAGGTGAAGGAGCCAACTAAATTCAGGATGACACCCAACCAGGTCTACAAGATGAAGATATTATGGAAGGCGTATCAATACTTGGTCATCTTTTCTTGTTGTCTTTATGGCCAAAAAAGCATAGAAACCTTCCCACAGAGTTGGGTGATTGTGTTGGACCAACTAGCTAGAAAAGGCAAAGCATGCAACTGGTCTGACATGTTAGCTCACCAGCTTAAGGAATAGGTAACAAGGGGTCGACAGTCTCCCAAAGGTATGAAATCAAAAATCTACGTGTCTACCTACATCTTGGATGCAATTTGTGCCTGTTAGGAGTTCTCGGGCTTGAAGTGGGCATGGACGCCGACAAAGACTGTTGTGAACACTTATTGTAAGATGTTGTATGAATGCAGCATCAGAGGAGTTATCACACAATTGTCTGATCATTTTGTCACCCCGATTTACAAGATGATATTCAAACAGGATCCACCCTGTATGTCGAAGGAAGAAATGGAGGCACTAATCGACATAGCTGATTGGTATGCCTCATCGTCCACAACCTTCATACGGATATACAACACAGAGAAGCCTCCACATGTTCTACCGAAGTTTGCCTTGGAAAAGCTCATCATGCAAGAAGTATCATATCACATCTCAGTAGGATTGACAGCTAGGCTGCACCGGAAGAAGAAGGCACCTTGGTCTGCTCTTCTGTCGCGGATCGAGTTATACGAGATATGGAGTTTCAATCATGCGGATGTTGAAGCAGAGCGGATGAAGAAATATCCATTCGACCTCTGAAGTTACAATCCGTATGACCTGCATTTTCTTGTGAAAGATCATTGTGCGAGAGTATAGTTCAACTGGATCCATGGGGCATGTCATTGGGCAGAGGAAGACCCATGGAGATATTGTTACAAGTCCTCTAGACTCAATGAACTAGTCAGCCTCGTTGTGGAATGGATAGCGAAGCAGCGTGAAGTAGCATCTCGGATAGCACCAGAAGTAGCAGCAACAACAAAGATGAACATACCAGTGCGCGACAAGGGAAAGAGGGAGATTTTCGATAGCATGGAGGAAGAGAAAAGACGCAAGTTCCGAGCAGATGCACTTGTGCAGAAAGCAGCTTTGGCAATAGAGGCAAAGAGGCAATAGCGCGACAAGAGAAATGCACAAAGGCAGAGAGAGAAACAGAGAATGGAGGAAACAAAGAAGGAGTTGCATGAGTTGAAGGAGAAACTACGGAAGGAACAGGAGCTGTGCAGATAGGATAAGGAAGCGCAATAGGAACAGGTACAACAGGGTGCGAAACTTGTGTAGATAGATGAAACTGTACTCGTATAGATAGTAGACTCATTAGAATAGATAGCATCAGGCAGACAGGGTGAACCATCATAAGAACAGGACTTTGCTCAAGAAATAAAGCAAGCACTTGAATGATGGATACGAATATGGAGCAATAGGAGTTAGAGCAAGACATTGACCTCACACCTCACCACCAAGAGGTTGACCCACCAGCTTCACCTTATCTAGAAGAGGAGTAAGTCCCAAGCGACCAAGGAGACACTGAAATCATTGGAGATCAGCCAGAAGGAGAGATGCACAACATCTCATTCGACGACTCTCAACATAGATTTATGAAATCTCACAGAGTTTTGACTCCATATGATCACACATCTCCTACGTAGTATGAGGAACAAGTGATCATGTCTGATGTGTGCAAACATCCAACAACATTGGTTGATGCTACCATAGCATATGCCAAAGCCAATACCTCGAGTGTTCTCTTCTTGATAGCTGAGAATGAGTGAATGGTGCAAGAGTTACAGATGGCCAAGCAAGTAGGAGAATTGGTTACAACATCTACCCAAGCAAAATTGAAGAAGGAAATACTTGATGAAGTATTGTCCCTTTACACATTCATGCGGGTGTTGTATTCCAAGTTTTGTATTGTGCATAAGGCAGTTGTCCATCTCAACAGTTACTAGCAACGATGTGCTAGGAGAGAATGTATCTTATTGAATGTGCATGTTGTTGTTGATTACATGCAAACATGGATGATGAGATACAAGGGAGCCCGGCTTCACTTTCCTAAGATGATGAAGCCTAGAGCGGTCGAGCTAAAGGCATACATTCGGAGTCAAATTTAGAATTATGAAGATCTCTTACAGCCCATCACTAGTCTATAGGCTTCCCCTGCACATGTATTCAAGAGTATGAATGTTGTCGTGCATGCACATGCGATCCTATCTATTGGGACACTCACCTAGGAAAAGACAAAGGCACAGGTCTGACTAGATCTTGACTCGTACTTTGACGAGTTGATGTGCATAGCCACCAGCCCAGACTTGTCAATCAAAGCAGACACCATGCACAAGTATGTAGTTGGTCCAGCCGCACTCAAGACAATGATGTGCATGCTATCAGACGAGTTGAACAAAGGAGCCCAAGTAGTGTACCTGGATGCTATGGAGGCAAGAGTCAGGTTCCAAAAAGATGTCACCTTAGAGTACATGGACACCATCACAGACTACCGAGCTTGGCATCAGTTTGCTACTGTCGATCACCATGAGGATGTTGAAGAGTTGACCTTCCAATAGTTGTCTGAGCCATAGTGATGTCTTGCATGGCTTGCTCAAGCCATTTTGCCTCACATGGGTACGTGTGCATTGTAATGTAATGTCCTGTCAAGTGTAAGTTCAAGTGTTGATATTTAGATGTAACAGTCATAGAGTAGATGAAGAGTCATGAGGGTAGATGAACTGTCACAAAGGGAAATGTCAAGGGCCACCCCACCCTTTGCCATAAATAGTCCCTCATAACTCATTGTATAGGCTTTTGGTCAGCCAAGCTTCCAATAGGAATATCTTAGAGAAAGCTTGGATAGTATTTTAATGAGCCTTGGCTTCTGCACTGCACAGAGCTAGTATATCTCTTTGGAGGAGTAGGCAGTTGTGGATGTAATGTTCCGCTATCAGAACTAGTGGTTGGACATGGATGTATTATATGACTGGAACTTAAACTTCTTAATATAACAGATCCAACATGTTTCATGCATATTTTGTATTGTATTTCAACTATCTTGAGTACTATGAATGGTATATGTATCTGTTTGGTTACACATGTATGTGTAGCTATTTTTGCATAAGTATGTATGAATCTTTCTGAAATGTGATGTTGGTTTAACCATCACTTTGGATTGCTAGCTATCTTGCCTTCCATGTTGTGATGCATCTTTTCTCGCGTGTTCCCTTCTTAACTCTGTGCTATCACAGGTTTCCAAGGGGCGCACTCACCTCACCTTCTATGTGTTAGAACCTCTCATGCACCTTCCTTGACTTACTGCATATGTCACACCCTTGCTATCAATAGGGACATATTACTTGCCTCTGTGTGAAACCGTGGTCAAGGCATTACTGTACGATGCACTGCTGGGACTCCTACACCAAATAGTCTAAGGTCTAATTGGGACTTTTTACCAGGGAGATCCCCTGACATGTTGGCGGGTCTAGCACCATCAAAAGAATCCATGAACCAGACTAGGGTTGTGTTAAAGCCATATTTTGTGTGCATCAGTGGGCCTAGGAATCTTGGATTGGTGTATGGCAGGATATACGGTAAATCCTAGAGGTGTTAGCCCTCGATCTGGTCTAGGAATCCTTGGTTGGTGAATGGAGGGATATATAGTAAATCCTTGAGGGTGGAGTCTTGAATAAGCCTATGAATCCTTGATCATTGTATGGCAAGGTGTATGGTAAATGCTAGAGACTAGGAAATAGGGAAATTTCTCATGGTGTATGTGGATAAATATTGTGGCATCCAAGATTATTTAGGGCCTAGTGATCTGGTGGGGATTGTGGTAAAACCAGTGGAAACCTAGTTTGGTTTGTTTTTTAGTCCCACATTCATGCTTGGAATATGGCAGGGGTGATCGGTTGAATGAAAGATTTGATTCAGCCAATCTATAGTCGGGTGGCTCGTTGAAGTCCCATACCTAATTGGATTTTTCATTTCATTAATAAGATCACTTTCTCTTTAGTATATCATGTGTAAATGTACTAGCTTATATGTGTATTTTATGGTTTTTATATCCTTGTATTTATGTTGGTTATATGTTGGTTGTGAGTATGTTTTATGACAAAATTGATGTATGGTTTCCAACATGTTTTGATTAGTGGTTGAAAGTACAATGGATATATGACCTAATAGATGATAATGCAACTATTGGGATAAGGCAACAATGCTTCTTTACGAATATCAAATATGTATGAGACCCCTATGCTCGGATTTGATGTTATGACCTATAGATTGCATATTTGTGACATGTTTGACAGAATGCATGTTATGGCTAATAGGGTTCCATTCAAGTCATTGATCAAGTGTTTGCATGACACCTTTGTTTTAATTTACTTTATCAATTCTAAAGGTTTCATGAAGTTCTCGGTAGTGGCCTGAGTCTTGGACTTGAAGTTCTCGGTAGTGGCCTGAGTCTTGGACTTGATCAGTGACTTGAATGGACCCCTGTCTCTGCAATTTTGACAAACTATGAAGGATTACTGCAATAACTTAGCACATTTGAATGTATTATTGTTGGGATCCGTTGACAGTGTTGGACCTGCCAACATTCAAGGGATCTCCTCGATATGAAGTCCCAACTAGACCTCGCACTGTTTGGAGAAGGAGTCCCAATAGTGGGTGGTAATGTTATGCCTTGACTGCAAAAATGTGCAAATTGAAGTACAATAACTTTGGGTGAGAGCAAGTTTGTGACCCTGCGAAAAGTCAAGTGAAATGCATCAAGGTTCCAACACATGAAGGTAAAGGGAATTGCAGCCCTTGGAAGCCTGTAATAGTATGCAGCTTGAAAGGAACACACAAGTGAAATGACATCACAAGCTAAGAACACATATTTCATTCAAATTAGAAATTTTTTATTACAAGGACATCACTAGAATTGTGTTTCTTGGTTATTTTGAAATTCTAGATCCACTATTTAATTCCATATTTAATGAAATATGTGTTTAAGATGCAAAATAGTCCACAAGTTAAAGTGATGAATTAATATAACAACACACATTCATCAAGATTCATACAAATGCAAATGAAATAGTTCATAACCATAAGCATAAGTTAAATAACAAACATTTCAAATACAACTAGAATAGTCCTACTATATTAACAACATATGCATGAAGGCGTGTTGGCTTTTATTTTATTATAAGTGAAAGTTCCATTCATACATACACAATTGACCCACTAGCCCCAATAGTGGAGCATTAAAGTCAAGAACACCTGCTCCTCCAAGGAATTATACTCGCTCTATACTATGAAGAAGCCCAAGCTCTTCACAATACTCCCAAGCTCGTTTTAAGCCTAAGCCTAGCCAAAATTTTGGCTCCCAAAAGCTCTTTACATGAGTTATGAGGTTCTATTTATAATAAGAGTGGGTTACTCTTCAACTCCCCTTTGTGACCTTTGTACTACCTTCATGATTCTTCAGCTTCTTTTCCAAATGACTCACATTACATTGTGACCCTTCATATTCCAATATTGACACTTGGAATTTTACTTACAACATAATTACAAATAATATTACATTTTAAACTTGTACCCATATAAGATAAAATAGGGTAGAGACAAATTGACAGCCTAACAAGACACAACACTATGATGCTTGAGTTTGGGATAACTTTAACTTAACAACCTCCACTTGTCACTTCTCGGTCACTTATTGGTGCCAACATTAGTATTGTGTGATGATTTCCCCAAACTGTGTAATGGTGTCTGGCTGGAAGCAGACTCTAGCTTCCATGGCATCTGGGTACATTGTCTTCGAACCAGTTTCAAGTTCGTTCTGAAGCATGAGCAATGTTGTTCTAATTTGGACAGGACCACCAATGTAATTTTGCATTTTTTGCCTATTCAGCTCCAAATCTTCCTTGGTCGCAATCTTCCTCAGTTGCTCCAAGTACTCTTCAATCTCCTATCAGAGTCGGTTCCTGGGTTTGGCTTTGGTGAGTGAACCGACTCATGGGATCTAGTGTATTTTCGCCAAGACAACCAAAATATTGAACAATTGTACATATGATCCCTGAATGATACCAAAAAATGAGGTGAGTTGCTTGTTGTTTTGAATCAACATTTGAACTCTCGCTTTCTCCAGCTCTGCTTGTGGCTTCATTTTTTTCACTAAGTCAAGCGATTCCGTTTTGTATCACATTTTTCACTATTTCACATAAGTAATGGAAGCTTATATGTTCTTGAGATTTGTAACAAAATCTCTACTCTGTTGTTGTAGGCCATGCAAACAAACAACTTCTTTATGTATGATCAAAAACACATCATAGAGCTTCTACATGGTTTCTCCAAGTGTTGATACTTCAACAATTATTGCTACTCTCATCTCCTGGCAGCCTATAAGTTCTATGCCAATTTCTCATTCTCGGTTGTCAAATACTAAATGTTTGATCTTGTTTCTCCTGCAAAGGCCAAGTTGGCTTTGGCATTGGAATTTGGATACTTCCTAGTGTCTGCCATTAGCACCCTTTCTCTAATGAATGCAGGTTATGCGTGATCATCTGGAAAATTCTTTCTCTGTGCTTGTACAATCCTCTTCTGGAACTCATCAAATGATAGATTGTACACATCCATCATTAAATCATCATCAAGGGGAACAACATCCCCTTCCTCGGTCCGGGCTATCTTTGATGTTGGATGTGGTGGAGACTGAGTGGTTACCTTTGGTGTTCTTCAGCATTAGATCAACATCTTCATTCTATGTCTCTTGTTCCATATCCATGTTTTTCACTTCAATCTAGTGAGCAAGCTCTCGATCCTGCATCTGTTCACCTTCCTCATTAGTTGTTGGTTGGTTATGTTCTTGCTCTTCAACTTGTGTTGGTGTTTTTTATTCTATCATTATGGATTTCCTTTGTTCTTCCTCCTTATTCTACTTCTCTTCTTGTTCTCTCCTCCTCAACTCTTTTTCTTCCGTCAGTCTCTATTCTGCTTCCTGCAACCTTAGTTCTGCCTCCTGCAACATTTTCTTTTCTCTCTATATCCTTTGCTTCCTCTTTTCTTCTGCTACTAAAGCTATTTTCATGATAATGGGATCTTATTTCACCTTGCAACTTTGTTCTCCCTCTGGACTGTCAGTAATATTCCTCTTTCCCTTGTCCTACATAGGATTATTGCCTTCTACTATTGTTTCTTCCAAAATTTCCATTTGTGGAGTAGCCTGTGAAGTCCCTGCTAAACTAACTGGCTCACAGAGTTTGGAGGCATTGTAGAAATTCCTCCAAGGGTCCTCCTCTAGCCAATGAAATGCCCCATTGATCCATTAAAATTAAATTTTCACATAGTGGTCTCTACAAATATCATGGGGATCATAAATATTAAAGTCTCGAGTACCAAATGCAAACTTGACTATCTCCTTTCCCTCGGTATCTATGAATTTCAAGTTCGTTATCTCGTATAATCCAATTTGAAAAGGAAGAGCGGGCCATGGTGTTTTCTTCTTCCTATTCAAAGTTGTTGACAACCTTGTGGTGAGATGATATGACACTTCTTGCATGACAAGCTTGTTAGTGGCATACCTTGGTAAAACATCTAGAGGCTTCTCTCTATCGAACACTCTAAGGAAGGTTCCACCCAGTGAGGCATACCAATTTGCGATGTCTGTTTTCGCCTCCATTTCTCCTTGTGACATGCAAGGTGGATCCTCTTCAAATATAAGCTTGTAAAGCAGGATGATGAAGTGGCCAGTTAGTTGTTACATTACCCCTCGATGACTACAATCCAGCAACTTGCAATAGATGTGCATGGCATATTCTCATGGTGTCCATGTCCATTTCATGCCAGGAAACTTATGTTGTACACAAATTGCATCCAATAAATATGAATACATATAGAACATTCCTTGCTCACCATTGTGAGGACTTCGGCCCTGTGATACATGGTCTCTTAGTTGTCAAGTCAATAGATCTGACCAGTTGAATGACTTCCCCTCATTCACAACCTGGTTCAATAAGACTTCCCACCCTTCAAGAAAAGTCCGTGTGCTCTGTTGACCATGGATTTTGCAAGCTAAGATAACCAAGAGCTCGTAGGCTTTCCTTAGGGAATTTGTCTTGTATAAATGGATGGGTGTCTATTGAAACTTTGATGGCTCTTTCTCTCTTGTGTTCACATAGCTGTGGGTGGCATAGAAATATGAGTCCATGAGCTTCACTAGCTCAAGCAAGTGATAAATGGACTGATAATCTTCTACTTGAAAGGTAGCAAGCTTATATCCACTAGCACTTCTCAATGTCATAGTCTTCTCATCAATTTGTGAGACAATCCATCTGATGACATATGCACATGGGAATGTTGGATACCTTCATGCAACCTTGTGTAGTTTTGACTGTCGGATATTGAGATAAACCTGTCACTCCTCTAGATTAGCCTCAAGGCTCTTTGCTGAAAGAACTTCATTAACTTGTTGTCATGTTAGTGTTGACCCATTTTCTATAAACAACTTAATGTCTTCATACACTGGAGATCCTATTGGTATTTTCTCAACTACTTCCCCCATACTTATTTCAGTGGTCTCCTTTGAAGCAGCTCTCTTTGGTGCCATGGTAACAATGACTACCGGAGAAAAGTGCTTCACGATTGTGATACTTGTGGGACAAAAAGGACACTCATGGAAAGAAAACATTAGCTTCAGCAAATCTACCTTCAAAGCTTGATTAAGCAGCAAAACGATCAACTAGAGAGAAGGATTGTATAGTTTTTATTAGCAAGGGAGACTGGTTGATTTTGGGAACTACGCACTGCATAGTCCCAATAGCCAAGGATGAAGCTTAAGGCTCAAGACTGCGCAATGTGTAGTCCCAACCTATGCAGATATTGGGAGAGACTGCGCATTGCACAATCTCAGTGGCTAAGGTGACAGGCTAAGCACTGGAACTGTGCATGTGAAATTGGGCTAGCTTGTACTGCTCACTGTGCAATTCTAAAAGCCAAGCCCATGGCTTGAGCCTTAGGATTGCGCAGTGCCTAGTTTGGCAAGGCAAGATCTGGCCAAAGCAAGTGCAGATTTGCCCGCTGGAAGTGTAAAAAATGAGAAAATGTGAGTGATAACGTGAGTTTGAGTGCAAAACTGACTAAGTATAAGCACATCTATGTATATCAAGTGCAGAAACTAATCAAACAAAAGGAAAACCAAGTATGTGAAGAGAGTCACTGCAGCATCAACCATTGGTGCAAAACAAGAAAACCAATGCGACACTTATGAGAGGAAAACAAAAACTTAAAACAACACTTTGACAAGTTGAAATAATTTGAAATGCCAACAACTATGAAGAGAAATAATTAAAACAACACTCAGACAAGTGAAACAACAAAAAGTGAAAGGAAAAGCGACAAAAGACGACAAAAGTGAAACTCACCTGGAAAAGGGATGACGACCACACCGAAGGTTCTTTGATCTTCTCGGGAATGCTAGAGCTCCAAGATTGAATGTGAAAATGAGCTCTAGAGGTGTCGATTAAATAGATTTGAGTAGATTAGGGTTTATTACATGCATGCCTAAAATTAAGGAAAAAGCGACACTTGGCGAAAGTTTCTAAAAACTGAAAGTGCCTCCTTCAGGATACTAAAAATAGATCCCTATTTTTTAGGGATGTTTTTTTAATTTATTTTTTCCTTTTTATTTTCGTGGAAACTTCCATGCACATTGTTGGGAAATACTACGTAATTATGGGGAACTGGGCAACTTTCCGACTCAGTGCATTGTGCGGTTTCTGAGATCAGTGAGGGATTCCACAATTTATGGGCTTAGTGTTTGGATTCCTTCCCTAATTGTGTATTTTTTGAGCTCAAGGCTAACTTGCAGCTAAGACTATGCTATTCCCATCATCAAGTTTTCTTGCCTTCAAGGATTGCACAATTTCTGGAGGCAAGCCCAGAGCTGTTGTGAAACCAAGTCGGGAGATCAACTTGTGAGTTAGAAAGATTAGATAAGTGTGAAAACAAGAAAGCACAAGAAAAAATGAAAAATCTAAGTCTTAGTTAAAGCACGAATACCTGAATCAATTCAAGATGAGCTCCTATGGATAGGAAGGAAGGCTCAAAAATCAAAGCATAGGAAAACTTTTGGAGGGTGGTTGTCTCCACTACAACAGGATCATATAGTATGATTTTGGATATGGATTGGTTGTATCTTCACAAGACTAAGATGGATTGCTATGATAAGGATATTGAGTGTTTGGATGACAACAAGGAAAAATTAATATTGCAGGGTAAGAAGAAGGCAACATTAGTTAGAATGGTGACATCTATGCAGGCAAAGCACAGTCACAGAAAAGGGTGCGTGTTATTTGCAATGCATATTTCTAGCGATAAAGGTAAGGATGTTGAGGATGTAGAATTATTGAGAGGGTACCCGATCTTGCAAAGGTTTCAATTTGTGTTTCCAGTAGAGATTTTAGAGTTTCTGCCTCACAAAGAAGTGGAATTTTCCAATGAGTTGGTACTAGGGGCAACACCAGCTATTAAAGGCACCGTACAAGTTGAGAACACTAGCGTTAGTAGGGCTGAAGTTACAGTTGAAGGAAATTCTTGACAAGGGATACATTAGGCCAAGTTTATCACCTTTGGGTGCACCCATATTATTTGTGAAGAAGAAGGATGGTAATATTAGGCTATGCATTGATTATAGGTAGTTAAACAAAGTGACCATCAAGAACGGGTATCTGTTTCGAGGATTGATGACTTGTTCGATCAGTTAAAGGGAGCAATAGTGTTCTTGAAGATTGATTTCAGATCGAGATATCATCAAGTATGCATCAAAGAAGAGGACATATACAAGATTGCTTTCCAAACTAGGTATGAGCATTATGGGTTTGTTGTATTTCCATTTGGTTTGACTAATGCTCTAGCTACCTTTATGTGCTAGATGAATAGTTTATTACGTCCTTATCTGGACAAGTTTGTTATTGTAGTCATTGATGGCATATTTATATATTATAAGAATTAGGAAGAACATGTTGAACATTTAGCATCGGTATTGAGATTGTTGGGAGAGCATCAGTTGTATGCTAAGCTCAGTAAATGCAGTTTCTTTCAAACATAGGTACATTACTTGGGACATGTTGTTTCCAAGGAAGGCATAGTAGTAGATCCAGAGAAGATAAGAGCTATCATGGAGTGGGAAGCTCCTATAAATGTGGATGAGGTAATATCATTTATGGGGCTAGAAAGTTATTATAGGAGGTTCATTAGGAACTTCTCTTGCAATGCATATCCTATTACATGACTACAAAGGCAAGATAACAAATTTGAATGGACAGAGGAATGTGCAACAAGTTTTTGGAAATTGAAGCAGTTGTTGACGAATGCTCCAGTGTTAAATAATGCATATCCATAAAAAGGGTTTGTAGTGTGCACAGATTCTTACAAGAGAGGACTTGGTGGAGTCCTTATGCATAAAGTACAGGTAGTGCACTATGAGTCACGAAAACTGAATGAGCATGAGAATAATTATCTGACACATGATCTTGAGTTGGCAGTGATCATCCATGCATTGAAGATGTGGAGGAACTGTCTTCTTGGAAAGAGGTTTGTATTGATGAGAGATCACAGTGGATTGAGGTATCTATTTGACCAACCGAATCTGAATGCTAGACAAGCTAGATGGTTGGCCACAATTAGTGAGTTTGACTTTGAGATCAGGTACATCAAGTGTAAGGAGAACATGGTTGCATATGCTCTTAGTAGGAGAGTACAGGTGAATCGCATAGCAGCTATGAGTTCGTATGGGACAGACTTACAGGATCAGATCTTATAGGAAGGACAACATTATGGCAGGTACATAGAGCTTATGCATAGGTTACAACAAGGTACATGTGGTCAGGATGTAGACTATCGTCTTACAGCAGAAGGTTTGATCATATTTAGGGACATGATATATGTGCCAGATAATAGTGAGCTCAAGAAGATTATCTTGTGATAATTTCATGCAAAATCGTATTCAGGTCACCCATGATACTAGAAGACATTAACAGCAGTGAAGAAGTTTTATCATTAGCTGAATGTGAAGAAGGACATGGAAAATTATATGGTTAGATGTTTGGATTATCAATAGGTGAAGGAAAAGTGTAAGCATCCAGGTGAATGACTACAACTGATTATGATTCCATAGTGGAATTGGGAGGTCATTTCCATAGATTTCATCACAGGTTTTCTGAGGACATCTAGACAACATGATACCATCATGGTTGTGGTGGACAAGATGGAAAAGGTAGCACCTTCATTCCAGTAAAGTCTATGTATTCATCTAGTGATGTGGCACAGGTATTCATCAGAGATGTAGTGAGGTTGCATGGTGTTCCAAGGAAGATTGTGTCAGATAGGGATGCTAAGTTCACTTCCAAGTTTTGGAAGGATGTGTTTGCAGGTTTGGGAACAGAGTTGGCCTTCAACACAACTTATCATCCACAAATAGATGGACAGACAGAGAGGGTCAACATGATATTGGATGACAAGTTGAGGATGTATGTGATGCATCAATAGAGGATATGGGAGTAGTCCTTCCATTGGTTGAATTTGATAACAAAAATGGGTACCAGGAATCTTTGAGGATGAGTTTATTCAAGGCATTGTATGGGTGGAGTTGTAATACTCCCATTAGTTGGAGTGATCAAGTGAATAGGGTATTGATTGGACTAGATATGTTGGAATTGATGGAATATGAAATACAGGTAATCATGAAGAATTTGAAAGTATCACAGGATGGGCAAAAATGTTATTCATATTAGAAAAAATTGTTTAAGTAGTTCCAGGTTATGGAAAAAGTGTATTTGCGCATCAATCCCAATAATAACTCCTCGAGGATTGGATTGTGTGCCAAGCTAGCACCTCGGTTTTGTGGACCTTTCAAGATTTTTGAAAGGATTGGTTCAGTAGCCTATCATTTTGCACTGCCTTCGAAAGTGAAAGTCCATGATGTTTTCCATGTGTCATCTATTTATAAGTATGTTTAATATGTTAATCATGTGATTGACTTGTATGTATTGTAGGTGGAGCCAAATGGAGAATTCCAGCCGAAACCTTAATGTATATTGCATATAAATATACTCATATTTTGGAACCAAGAAATCAATCAGGTTAAAGTGTAGTGGAAGCACTTTAGGACTGATGAAGCGACATGGGAGATGGAAAATTATATTTGGGCCATGTATCCTTTTGTATTTGTTGGTTGAGCGAATCTTCTTGGTATATGTTTTGGTGTGATGTTTTGGTATATGTACATATGCATATGGATGTAAATATCACTATGAGTTGTTTTATAAAGCTCCATTAAGCAGTATGGGTGTCATGTGGTTATGGTTATTATGTTGTTATGTGTCATGTTAGTTTTCTTCTCATCGGGTTGATCATTGTAAATATTGCATCGAGCTAAGCTATAAGTATCCATGGGTGGTATGTTTTGCTTTCAGAATTTTGTTGGTTGTAGGTGTCTTTGAACACCGAGGATAGTTTTCCCCCAAGGTGAAAGGTCATAGGTTTCATGTGAGGATAAAAATGAATGGAAAATAATGGAAATTGAAGAAAATAGATGCCACATTAATAAAAAGGCTTCGGAGGATCAGTGGGTACCTTTTGTTAGTTTAGTTTTGGAGATCTCTCTCACTTTTAGACACTTAGATTTTTCTGGGAGAACTTCAGCTTTGGATCAAGGAAAGTAAAGAAGGAAAAGAGGAAAAAAATATCAAGCAACGAAGAGCAGGATCCAGCAGGTACAACGGGATTATTTACAAGTATTAATTTGCATGTGTGATTTCCTTGTTAGGTTTGGCATGCATGGTAAATGCATTATTTGGTTCTCTTGATGTCATTGGCATGGGTTTTCCCAGGTTTGACAGTGTTCTTCACCCTTTCCTTTCCATTTCTAGATAGCCATGGTGTGATGGGTTCTCTTGTATTTGGTTGAGCTAGATTGTCAAATGGTTTTGAAACTAAGAGCTAGATTGTCAAATGGTTTTGAAACTAAGTGAGGTGCTCTCTGAAATAAAGAACACATGTCCTAGGAATCCCTTAACCAAATTGGGATTGTGGTAAAGCCATAATTTTTGTGCCTCTATGGGCCTAGGAATCCTCAACTGATGTATAACGGGATATACGGTAAATCCTAGAGGTGTGTGCCCTCGATCATACCTAGGAATCCTAGTTCGATGAATGACAGGATATACGATAAATCCTAGAGGGTGGAGTCCTGATTAAGCCTAGTATTCCTTGACTGTTGTATGGCGGGATATACAGTAAATCCTATAGACTAGGAGATAGGAAAATTCCTCACGATGTAGGTGGATAAATCCAGTGGCATCCACGCTTGTTTAGGTCCTTGTGATCCAGTGGGGTTTGCGGTAAAGCCTTTGGAAACCTCGTTTGGTTTGGTTTTGAGTCGTACATTCATGCTTGGAATATGGCACATGGGTGATTGGCTGAAGGAAAGATTTTGTTTAGCCAATATATGGTTGGGTGGTTTGTGGAAGTCCCATACCTAGTTGGATGTTTCATTTCATTAATAAGAGCTCCTTCTCCTTGGTGTATCATGTGTAAATGTATTGGCTTATATGTGGATTTTATGGCTATTATATCCTTGTATTTATGTTGGTTATATGTTGGTTATGAGTATGTTTCATGATGAACTTGATGTATGGTTTCCATCATGTTTGTATTATTGGTTGAAATTACAATGAATATATGACCTAATAGATGATAATGCATCTATTGGGATAAGACAACAATGCTTCTTTATGGATATCAGATAAGTATGAGACCCATATGCTCATATATGATGTTATGACTTGTATATTGCATATTTGTGACAAGTTTGATGAAATTCCTGTCATGGTTAGTAGGGGTCCGGTCAAATAATTGATCAAGTGTTTGCATAGTACCTTTGTTTCAATGTAATTTACCATTTTTGAAGGTTTCATGAAGTTATGGGCAGTGGCCTTAGTCTTGGCAATGAAAATGTGGCACAGAATGCGGGGTCACTAACTCAAAACTAGCTGAAAAATTCCACAATCAATGGCATGCCCATGTTATGGGATTGGCTGGAAGGCCTTAGTCGCATGTGTGGATTTTCATGGGAGTGGTTGGGGGTCCATATCAATGAAATTTCAAGCTGCCTCAAGGGTTTGTCACCTGGAAGGGTTGGTTTGCTCTTGAAGGTTTTGCAACATTTGTGGAAGGTCAAAATGGTTTTGTTTTGTCAGTTAGACTTCCTTAACTATACATTAGGATTTGAATCACATCATAATAGCCTCTCATCACATGTTTAGCCCAACGAACTGGTTAACTTGGGTAAATGTGTGAGGAGAGTGTTACAGTTATCCTATTAATGGCTTGAGAGTCCATATACAATATCCATTCTACCATCTTCTTCAGAGCCAATATTGTTGGTATTTCACATGGACTTAAAATTTATCTAATGGTACCTCTATCAAGTAGCTCCCATACTTTCCTATTTGCTTCCTCACTCTCTGTCGAGGTCATCCTATAAAGTGTCTTGTTGGGTAAACTTGATCCATGAATAAATTCAATCTGATGAGAAATAATTCTCATGGGAGGTAAGCCTTATAGTAATTCATCAACAATAATCTCCTTGAATTCATCTAACAAGGATTTAACTTCTCATAGGTATGATTTATGATTTCACCTCCTCTTTTACAGCCTTTGGAATCACTACTAAAAATAAATTCTCTCTTTCTTCGTACAAAAACTCCTTGGTTCCACACAACAATATATTTTTGTCACTAATGCTTGTACCTCCACAACTTCATGTTGTTTCTAATTCATTTTCCAGCATTGGGATGAGCTTGTACTGTTGTCCATCTTTCCTAAACTCATATGTGTTTTCTCGACCAGCATGGTAAATTTGTCTGTAAAAAAACCATGGTCTTCCAAGAATTATGTGGCATGCATCCACATCAACCACATCAAACAATACTTTCTCTTGAAGGCTTCCAATTTGAAAATTTAATAAGCATTGTTCAGTCACAACCACCTGTCGTCCCTTCTATAACCACGAGACTATTAAGGAGTTGGATAGGCCAAACTTTTGAGTTTAATATTTTACATGAATTTAGTGGACACTAAATTTTTTTTACTTCCACCATCTATGAACGAGTTATAGCCTATCCTTAGACTTTACATTTATTTTTAAAAACCTTCCTCGTTTTTTCTAGTTTGTCTGCTACCTTATTCTCGGGCTTGAGTGACACCTTGTGAAACATCAATTTTTATCCCTGTTCTTGGAGAATTTATTCAAAGGCTTCCTTTATCTCTATATCTTCACTAATTAAAAAATCATAAGATCAATAACATTAGATCCTGAGATTTTGTAGTGATCCCTTTTTCACTTTTTCTTTTTTAGGTTGAAAAGTACAATCACATTTTATCCAACAATAGAAGCTTTATCGCCTAGTGTAATTTGTGCTCTGGATTCACCTCTTCTCCCTGAATTTTGTCCTTCCATAAGCTCATAATTCTTATGTCCTTCCACTCCACAATGATAACAGGTAATTACATACTTTCCCTTTCCTCTTCCACTTCCAACATTGTTTCCTCCTCTACCACCTTGACCACTAGTATACTATTCTTCCTTTTCACTGCCTCTCATAGTCCATGTCTTGCCCCTACCTCTAGAACCTATTCCTCTACCTTTTTGTTATGTTTTCGTGTCCACATTTTCTTATACTTTCAATGAAATGTAATAGGATTCATCAACAATATTGAATTCGTGTGTGCTCATTTCATCTTGAATCAATTATTTCAGTCCATTTACATATCTTGTAACTCTTTGGAATTTTGGTTCTTTTATACCTGAACAAGGGTGACAGTCTAAAAGACTCTTCAGTGTACTCATGAACATAGGTTTCCTTTTGTCTTAGGCTTTGTACTTTTCTATACAAATTCTGTTGGTAATCAATAGGAATAAATTTCTCCTTGATCTCCATTATCATGTTATTCCAAGTCTTAATTATAGTGTAGCATGACCCTTCAACTTCGTCATGGAAAATCTTATCCAATCTGGATCCTGAACATTTTCATACTCGTAGTATATCAACTCTCTGATTATCATCATAATAGGAAACTTCAACTAATGCATTTTCTCTATTACTCAAGTATGAAATCAACCTTGTTGTTGGGTATCTCTCCTCAACATCTTATTCTTCATTTGTTTCTTCTTCTGGCTCTGAATCTATTCCTACACCTTCATTCCTTCTATGTGCCAACTCTTCTATCCTACATCTCAATTCTTCAAGCTCTCAATTTCTTGCACCTCCTTGTCCTGCTCCTCTTCTCCTTAGTGGAATATTTACAAGTTGTAAATGTCTCACCAACATTCATATACCTCAACCTAGGTTTTCTGTCCTAACTCATACCTTCGCCACTCTTTCCAAACAACCACCGAACAAATTTTTTTGGTACCCTGTTACTCAAGGAAAATCAAGGTGAGCATATCATAGAAAAGCCTCACTCTGATTCCACTTGGTGCAGTACAAAGTATTGTAGTTTCCACACACAAAATAAAGAACCAAAACTACTGATACATAATGCACAACTCCAATCATTTGTCTTTGGCTATTGTACTAAATTAATTCAACTAACTAGATTGCAGAGTACAAATAGAGAGTTATGTAGAACCAACCACAAGAATTCAAACCATAATTCAAATATGTGTATTAATTCAAAATATGTTGCTACATGTAATAGCTCAAGGATCATAATTGATCCCTCGAAGTGTTTACAATTTATATGACGTAGCAAAGTAATACCCCACAGTAGCCAGAAACATCTTCTCCAAATCACGTAGCAACCAAAATCCCATTTTCTCCTTTATTCTCGTAATTTATTCCCCACATTGTCGACCTCCTCGCATTCTATAACTGAAACAATTTGATTTCCCATGATGTTCATTTCTTTGCATTTCAAAACTGAAATGATTTAATTCCTCACAATTACTTGGACAAACAAAAAATTTATGACTTACATCTCGTTCTTGGAGCATGTCTGGCAGTAGTAGCTTTCATTTTCTATTTTTTAACATGAACAATACATATTAATGGTTGTATCATAAATTTCATGCACCCTCCCACTAAGTGCATTAACCACTTTATTTTCTTTTCCCTTGATGTGCTTGACATCAAAGTCATATTTGTTGAGGAATTCTAGCCATCTAGTTTGTCTAAAATTTAATTTTGGATACTAAAACAAGATTTTCAAACCATTAGGTCTATCCTTAGCTCAAATTTTCTACCCATGAAATAGTTCCTCAACATTTGCAATGCATGAGCAATAGTTATGAACTCCAAGATGCAGGTAGCATAATTTCTTCATCCTCTTTGATGTTTTGGATTCATAGAAAATGACATTTCCATTTTGGGTAAGCACTCCACCAAATCCTTCATTGGATGCATTTATGCACACAACAAACCCCTTATGGATAAGATATATTTTAAATAGGTGCATTGATTAAGTGGATCGTTGAAGTGTTGTAAATTTTCTTAGTATTTTAAAGTCCATTCAAATTATATTTCTTCTCTTACAATGAAGTAATTGGATGAATAATCTTGGCAAAACCTTCAAGGTATCTCTTATTAACCAACTAAACCCATAAATCACCTCAACTCCAAAATATGCTTTGGCTTGGGCTATCCTTTGATTTCCTTAATCTTCTTTGAATCCACTGTTACTCCCTATTATGAGATAATGTAGCTCAAATAGTGGATTTACCTTTGGTAGACAACACACTTACTTGGCATACAATTGGCACTCTCTTAACACTTTTAGCACCATGCTCAAGTGTCACTCATGCTCCTATGTTTCTTGGAGCATATAAGAATATCATCCAATATAAAAATTGAACATTCCATTCATTAATAACAAATTTGTCTAGGTAATCTCCAAACACTACACTCATTAGACACATAAAATTAGCTGGTTCAATTTCAACCCAAACGACACTACTACAAACTCACAATGACCATACCTTGTCTCGAAGGTTTTCCTGCTAGTATATCCTTCTTTGATTCACACTTGATGATAACTTAACCTCAAATTAATCTTGGAAAATATCCTTACTCTTTTTACTTGATCAAAAGGATCAGTGATCCTTAGAAAATTATATTATTATTTATATTAAATTTATTTGATTGTCTAAAATCAATGCAAAACCTCATATTCCAATATTTTTTCTTCAGAAAAAACATCCGGGAACTCCAAGGTGAGACACTTGGGTGTATGGACTCGTTCTTAAATAATTCTTCTAGATATGTATATAGGGAGTCTTGGGCATCAAGTCAATAAGGAATTCAATGTCTCTCTTTGATGGAAATCCTAGAAATTCCACAAACACAACTTTATCTTCTTTTAGGATTGGATAATCTTCAAAACTTGGCACCTTATCCTTGGTTGTCTCTTCCATATTTTCTACATGTACGTGGAACCCTTTTTCTAAAATTTATTTTCATTTGCAATGCTAAAATATCCCTAATGGATATAGGGCTTGAATACCTTAGACTATTCTTAAATTCCTTTCTTCATAGAGACATGTAAAAAAATTATTATAGAAATCTAGAACAATGTTATTCTTTCCCATTTAATCTATAGCAATCAAGAAATAATATGAACCAAGAAATACGATATTCAAATATGCCCCTTTATGTTTATTAGATAATCCCTATCAAACTATTGATTTTTCTCTTGGTTCTAGTGGCTAGCTAAACCAATAAATATTTTTCATGCTTCCATCTCTTCAATATAAATCTTTCAACTAGATTAGGATCTATATAGCTATGACTAGTTCTAAAATTAATTAAAATAGATATTCGTTTATTATCAATCTTAAACATAGTTAACAACGTAACAAAACATTTACTGAGTTTCCAATTTTTTAGAGGTCACATTTAGTGACTATTTTTACCACCGTTTCAAAAAATGGTGCTATTGCTAATACCCTCTTTATTTTAGGATTAAAATTACAAAAATTTGTAACTATCGTACATAAAGTTGTAAACAAACATGTTAAAACCAACTATTGAAAAAAATGTTTTACTACTAGCATTACCTCTCTTTTTTTGAGGTTAAAATTAAAACATGATTGAAATTCAGGTCTCGATAACTAGTATAGTTCCCCAAAAAAAGACTTAGAATTTCCCTTTGAAACTAACAATAATTCTAGGACTAGCAACCTCTTTTCTTCAAGGTTAACATTTCAATACCATTAAACAATTTTCTATATTTTTATTAACTCTCATCTTAACTCTTATTGCTAACTGGACCAACAAGAAATTTTTATTTCTTAAGAGAATAGGACTCAACAATTTAAGGTAAAATGTAACTATAACTAGATCCTAGGTCAATTAAAACAAATACAACATGTTTAGCTATCTTACCATCAACTTTTAATATTGATGTTTGATGCTCTACTTATCTATCTTCCAATGCAATGTATACTATTTGTGCATATTCTTTATGACATCATCCATTGTTGCAACTTCTTTCACATGGTAAACAGATAGTATTTTCCTACCTATGAGGATAGTCCTTTGGTAAATGTTCTTCTCCACATCCCCAACATTTTAGAGGTCCTTTCCATGACTGCCTTGGCTTCCCAAGTGCTACTTTGCTTATTTGACTTCACCTTGAGTTTGAAAGTTCTATTGCAAGCTACTATTTTTTGTGTAATTTTATTTAAATTTTCTGATTGATTTCTTTTATAAGGAGGCTTAAATCCTTTATTTCTATGTTTAAAATTCTTGTTTATCTTTCCTTTCCATAATATATTTGATTTAAGGCTTATTTATGTTTTTTTCATAACGATATTTATCCTTCTTGTTATTCCATCAAGAGTCTTATGTCCATCAAACTTAATTGTGTTTTTGAATGACTAAGGAAATACACTCAGAAAGCACTGAATTTTCACTTTCTCATATTTTATACATAGAACATATATTAACATTTCCACAAACTCATTTTCTTAGTCTTCCATAGTTGATTGACATAATTGCATTTCATGAAATTTATTAATTTTTCTTTCATAATACCTCTTTGAAAGATATTTTTGACTAAAATACTTTTTAAATTGCTTACAAGTGATTTCCTTCTCATTGATCTCCTTTATATTCTTGCAATTTTCCCACCAAACAAATGCTTTTTTGTTTAGGTTATAAATGACTACTTTAGCTCTCATGTTTCCAGAATAATCATGTACTTGAAAATACTTCTTCATTCCCAAAAGCTAATCTTTAGATTTTTTCCCTATATTTCACCTCACCATTGATGGTAGGTGGTTTTATATTCCTAAACTCTTCCTATAATATATGTTTATAAACTTTATTATTCTTATGATACATGGAAGAAGAATTAGATTTACTACCAGTGTAATCATCAAAAGTAGTTGTTTTTTGGCTTGAAGCATCTAATGATTTGTTAATATCCACACTGGGGATTTAAGCCTTATCATTGCAAGAACTCTTTCTTGAAAGGATTTCATTTTTTTTACTCATTTTTTATCCTTAACACATGATATTTTGCATTCCAGTCAAGCTTTGTAGTAGCGTAGCATTAGCTTTAATATCATTTTTGTTGTCTTCTTTGTAACTTTGAAGTTTAATTTTTGAACTTCTCATAGTCTCTACCACATATAGAGGATTATATATAAGGAATTCCACATGTCTTCTTTTATTTATTTCGATTTCATGATCACTTCTTTCAGGATTCTTAAACTCGTGATATTGTGCTTCATGGGCCTCATATTCATGGTGCTGTGGGGAATCTCCCACAATGTCACTTCCTTTATTTCTTTTTCTCTCACTCTCTCTTGAGGAAAAAGTAGGTTAAAGTGTTAGATTCTTATTTTAAACAAACACAATAATAATCCCTTTATCATTTTTACTTTAATCCCATACAACTCTTAGTGTTGTAACAATGGCTCTAATACCAATTATAACATATCCATTTATTAAACTTTAAAATCTTGCCAATTTAACCAAATACAAGATAAGGAATGATAAGTAGAAACACTTGATATGTAATTTTTTTATCATGTCTCATTGTTTGTTTACATTCCAACCCTTTTATCTTCTCGAAAAGATGGTTATTAAAGTTCCCCTTGTTTAAAATTACTTTAAACTTCTTATTTAATATTATCATCGTGTTCTACGCATTGAGTGATTTCCATTGACATAAATTTCATCAAATTTTGAGTTATGAACACAAAGTTATGACCCTGAGAAGTTTCATTGGTTTATTCCACATCAATATCTTACATGTGGCTTACACGTGACAACCCTTCCATGTATCCTTACTACATTTTTCCATGTCCTATAACACATGGTTAGCACATGGTTTTTTTCTATATGTCACCACCACATTGTGCCACCTCAATAGGGTGGACAAATCAACTACTTAAACATATTTAGATCTAGAAAAATCCCAAAATGGCTAGTCTACAAAAAAATTGGATCTTCAGATTAACATAAACTAGATCTGGTTTCTAATAGATTATGGTAGTACTTGATGTTAATGACAATTTACATTATCCAATCCAAATTCTATCAAAGGCATCTAAATCCAAGAAAATATTTAAAGGAACACTTTTATTAAAATCCATATTTTAGGATTTCTAGATTTGTTAGAAGATGAGAATAATTTGTGGTAATGATTAATGACAAAATTCAATCCAGATTATATCGTGTACATCAAGATATGGAAAAATAAATAATGACTCATTTTACCAAAAATATGGTTTTCCAAATCTCACACCTCCTTGTCGTGAGGGCACCATGTCATCATGCCACTATGGAATGCTACATCACCTTGCCATGTCAATATTCCATGGCATCCTAATTTTTCCTTTGTACCACGTCATCCTAACACATAATACTACAAATTATGTGGTTTTGCATGTATTTATGTGATCTTGTTTGTTGGTATCTAGATTTGGATTTTTTATATTATTCATTTCTCAAATTTTTGGATTTATGGAATTTAGTATTTATTAATGGATGATCTCTGGATGTTTATATTCTATCATTAGAAAGGAAGGAACTTAGTAACTAATAGAGGGGCATTATTTTTGGGATTCCAAATTTAATGGATATCTAGATTTTATAATATGTTTAAAAAAATGCATGGTAACTCATTGAAAGGTATTTGATGGTTTATAGATCATCCAGTTATATATATTATATTATGATGGGTAATTTACTTGGTAATTTAGAGTCATGTACTTGATGAATTTTGCATTGTCATTCATTTTTCCTAGTCCAGTTAATGGAATTTTAACTAGGATCTATTAATTGGTGATCAACCATTGGGGAAAGAGAAGGAAATTTGTTTGCTATGTTAAGGCAGGGTTGGTGAAGGACTTCGACACTTAGCCCCTTTGTGGCTAAGCACTCAGTAATGGATATTCTCCATGTGACTAGGGGGTAGGGATAAAACTCCTAATCCTCAAAATTTTCCAAAATGATTTATAGAATGTTAATCTTAAATTGTGATTGTAAAATACTTAATCGACTTTACAAGATTCAAGGGAATCATAGGCTATGGACAAGTCTTAATTTGACATTCAAATAGGATTATTTATTTAGTAATTGTATAAGATTTACATTCTATTAATTCTTCAACAAATTAAGTTTTTAGAGTCCATAATTGATTAAGACAACAAATTTCATCAACAATTTAAACTTCTTTGAACAAAAGTGGTTGGTAATTATCAAATTTAGAAATGACTATTTCATGTGAATATCAAACAAGAAAGAGTATATAGCGAAGGAAATAAATCTTTGTAGTGTGTGTTACTTTCCACAAGGTGCATCAAATCCTATAGGTTCAATATATAATAGCACACAACAATTTCTCACCTGTTCACCCATCATACATTCATAATCTATAATAAACTAATGCAAGGAATTAACAAAGTTAGGAATAAAAACTTATCTACAAATAAATATGGTGACCAACAAAACCAAGCAGAATGAGAAATTTCCACCCAACCATAGTCAATTCACTAAAGAAATCCAACCCTTACTAAGGATATTAAACCACCATATTGTAGTAGGAACAACAGTTTTGTGTCCAACTTACAAGAAATCCAACTAGGATATCTTCCATTGCCAAGTTATGCAAAGGAAAAAGTAGTAATAGGAACCCACATTACCTAACTCTCATAATAGATGAGCACTTCTTTCTCTGCTTCTCATTCCCTCAGAAGTCTCTTCATATTGTTCTTTTTAAATAATACATAGAAAGGTCTAGTTGATGTCACAAAACCTCTAACAAATTTTATTGGTTATCTAGTTCTTTCCACAAGTATTTTCCCATTGTTTCATATATAATCTAGTCTATATATTCATGGCCCTTAATTTCTACTCTCCTCCCTCCAAGAACTGTCCTCCTTCCCCTTTTTCCAAGTCTATATTTTCCTATTTGAATTTTCCAAGCATAACCACCTAAAAAGAAATGCCCCCCACTAGCTACTTCTTTTCAAGAATGTAGGGGAGACACTCTACTAAAGTATAGGAGTGATGGCTTAGCTCTAGCAATCAATTTTTTCCACTACTCATTTTCTTAATAAGGTGAAGATGATAAAGTAAGATAGATAGATGAATAATAACAAAATCCCTTATACCCCCTTTCCTTTGTCCACTTGTGATATCATAGCCCCTACAAGCACTCATAGTCTACCGGCCTTGGTCATCATCATTTTATTAGTTGAAAAATAAAATATTTACAATTTTTATGATAGAATGGTATATCTAACCCACCCATGGTGATCAATATAGAAAAAAATAAAATATCCTTGCATAGTTTTAAACAAATTTAATTACAAATTTTCTAAGGAGATAAATTGGGATGATACAAGGAAACCATTCAAAATAGAAATATATAGGTTGAGAGATTCCCTATCATAATAATGGTTGTATCACTTTTCCATGTTCTTCATTAATCAACACCCTATTTGTGTCATCTACAAATTTTAGCAATCAACATTCTACTACATTGTCCAATTGGAAGAAGTTCTTCAACATTCCCTCTAAAATCTTCATATTAAATATAGTAGTATGCATACTACAATTGTTTCCTAATCTCTTAAAAAAGGTATGTCACCTATAAAACTTATTTTTAAAATAGACTCTAGTCCCTAAATCCCTTTTGTTGCATCTAGTGGCTCAATTGGCTCAAGTTCTTGGCCATACAAGCTCATCATTGTACACTTTTATTTGGAACCTTTGATTCTATGATTTACCTATGACCCATGCTAACTCACCACTAAACCAAAGCTATTAAAATACTATCTCTGTGGTCTATCTATGACACACATAGGCTTCATGTTTAAACCATAGCTTTGAGATTTCCCACTTCTAATTTTTAGCATTACATTCTAGTCTATCATTCTAAGCTTCTACTTTGAGCTTAGAACAATCCTTTACTACATTTTAGTTCTTATTCCTATCATATTGTAGTCTAATGTTTGAACCATGTTATAAAAATTTTCAATCCCAAAAATCATCAGGATCACATGTCCATTCATCACTTAAAATGTGCTAGATCCCAAAGTTGCATTCAATGTTTTGTCCTTTATTCAACACTCATATGTAACTGACTTAGTGGCCTATATTTGGCCCATCTAGGTCTAGTATTGGAACTTTTCTTAGATGTTTGAATATTCCCTAAAGTTCACTATTGTCTCTCTTCTATGTTAATAGAGCTAACCATCTATCAATCTCACTTCAATTCACAACACACCCTCTTCCTTAGTATATTTCTAAGACAGGTCTTAGCCCATAGTATTTTTATGTCTGAAACGCTGCTCTACTACCACTTTGTAACATACCCAAACCTTAACTATCATTAAGGAGGTTGGGTATTCAATTTTTTCCATCTCAAGCACATTCCACTTGTTAGAGTCGGCCTAGTTATCCCTTCGTCAGAGATCAAATCTCTTTATGCATTTCATGTTTAGGTGTCCCATCATTTTTTATCAGCTGCATTTCATTAGGCATGCCATAAATCTGATGGAGCAGTTTGTGTCATTCATTCCCCTCGTGCATGGCGCTACTGGTTCAGGTTTAGTAATAAGTCTTCAAAGGTCATTTACAATCATGTTTCAAATTTTTAGGTCTAGGTCTAGGGTTGAGTCAATTTTGTCTTGAAAAGCCTTAGAAGACCAGCAGGCCAGAGGGATGTCTTTGATAGATCATCACTTCAATAATTTTCATCATTGTAGAGATGAATTAGGACTTCTCTTCAAAACTCTGTTTTGAAGATAAGTCGCCATCTCATTTTTGTAAAAAATTTCAAAATTTCAGTTCTTCAATCGTTCATATGCAGCCTTGGTCTCCTTTGCCAGAGCATATCAGAGCTATCCCTACAAAAAATTATCAGAGAAAATCATTATTTCAACCAATTTTAAAGGGGAAACCAAAAAGGTCAGAGTCTATTAATTGTGAAAAAGTGTCAACGACCAAACATAAGAAAATGGGTTTTGGGTTAAGAAAAAATCAAAAAGGAGTCTATATGAAGATATTTCTCCTCATTTGCAACCCATTCTACATTCCAAGACTGAAGAGTATCGTTCAAAGGCGATTTTGTGAGTTTGTGAGCCAATTGCATCATTTCCAGGGCGCGTGGTGCATCAGGTTGGGCGCGCGGTGCATCAGTGGCGCGCAGAGCATCAAGCGACAAATTCCAGTGTAAGTTTGAATGCGCGCGGCGCACAGGGCTCAGGTGCACGGTGCACAGGGTTTTTTGGCACAGTTTTTGTCCTCAGCTCAGCAAATGAAGCCAGTTTGACCAGTTTTGACTTGTGATGGGATTTTTCATCCTTCTTGATGTAATTAATGGAAATTTATGTTGATTTGACACTTATTTACCTATTCTAGATGATTCATTCATAAAATAGAAAAAATGTAATGAATAAATTGGTTTCCTAGCTTATAGAGGCAAGTTGTTTTGACTGCCTAGATTGTAGTGCTTAGTTTAGAATTGGTTGAAACAGCTCCTAGGATGATGAGATCGACCTAGAGGCAAGGAATGTGTAGCTTGCCTATATTTGTATTTTCTTAGTCATTTTCAGGGTGGACTTTGGGAATGCTTGACACTCTATTGTACATACTTATCTGCATTTTTTATAAGGAAAGACCAGGTTTGCAGCATTATTGGATTCATTGCTTTTATGTGATGGTGTGTTTCTCTCAGTACTTGTAAGTTGTGTATGTGTACCACTTTCCTTATTTAATCTTCTGCAATTAAACAAATGAAGTGTTAAGGTGGAATCCATAAATTTGCTATGCTCTGCCTTTAAATTTGTTTAATTTTCCATGTTTTCTTCAGTTTAAGGAGAATCCTTGAGACTTCCTTGCTCTCCTTAGCTCCTCACCAGTCTGATCTACCCATCTCACTTTCTTTAAGGAATCAAAGCAATCGCCTATCTTGCCCCAAGTAGACCTCTGCAAAAACTGTGCCTCATCCCCACACCCAAATTTGCCTTTCCCTTGAATTTAACAAAACCTTTAAAAATAAATTCTAAACTCTTTGTACTTAATACCTAGCCTAAAATTAGTCATCAATTCAGTCATATCGACCTTGTCGATTATCTTTTGCCGAGATTGACCCGGAGAGAGCCCTCTCCTGTCCTCGTAGGGCTAGCTACGAGGCTGAGCGTGGTTTGATGTGGCCTTGAGTCTTACCTTATTTCAGCCTAAGGTAGATTTGAGCGCTAACACCACTATGTGACATTGATGATACTTTTGGGTTGATGTTTAGATTCTACTCATCAAAATAATTTTGACAACTATAATTTTACCCAATTCTAAGTATGGAGTGGAGATTTATGGCCCTTCAAAGGTTACAATAGGCACTTTCTCTCTCTTTCCACATTGGCATATGTACCATGCCACATCAATTTGGCCATGCAAAATTTGTGCGACACCATGTCATCATTCATACAAACTATCATAGGTTCCTTCTTGTTTTACTAGCATTGAGTTTATTTCCTGGTTTAGGTGACTTGTTATTTTCTTCTCACCAATACATTGTCTCTTACCATTGAATCAAGTTTTCTTCCATAGATATGATCATGTCTTAATTTCTGCAACAATATTCCTTGCCTTATGATGTAACCTTAGCCGCTAATACCCACATTATGCAATACAATTTCATGTCGCACTAGGTGTGTCCCTAGAATTCCAAAGTATTCCTTACTTAGGAAAATTTCTCTTACATTAAGTTTTGAGGCTTCTTAATTAAACTTCATGCAGAAACGTTTCTTATGACTAACCTAAAGTCTAAACTTTAATAACTCTTTGGTTAATTTCACCTTCGTTCTTATTAACGATACCCTAGTCTTAGACTTTAGTTAATTCTTATTAATCCAAATTCACCAATCCTTCTTATTTCTATTATAACTCTCGTACAATAGAAATATTACATAAACCACTTAAACCTTACCTTTCTCCCATTCCACTGACTTTTGCACATTTATCGATGCTCCCTTTATCATGTTCAACCTCCATCATCGATTTCACTCCTTCAGATCAATGGCTATCCCTCAATCTCCAACTTTAATCTACTCACCCACGGAACTCAAAGAAGTTCAATTTCTTTGAATAACTCATCGAGTCCGCGTGAAATGTTAACCTACGTGCACATTTCCGCGTGATTACCGCCCAATTAGTCACCGAACGAATGGTCACGATTATCGAAACTCAATGAGGTTTTAACCTTGTTGTATAACCCTCATCGTGTATATTTCCTAAATTAAGGTTCGTGCTTGTTTGCACACGATATCTGTATGATCAAACACCCAACAGACAGCTATGATCTATTCTAACTTCAACTAGATTTGGTCACAGTTCATAACTTTCTCGGGTTCGTTTTTTAATTATTGCTTACGGCTTTTAGACCGCACGAGAAACAGCTTCCCGCCTACGAAAATTGCCTTTCCATTCTAATTAACGCCCATGCATCTTCACCACACTATTATCGTGGATCTCTTTCCATCGAACAACTACGATATTTTCTCCACCATTCCTCATTCGTCGTTATTATCCGTTGATCTAGACGATCCGACGGTTTCTGTAGTGCTAGAAAATCGACCCCAATCTCGATTGAAATTCTCCTTTGTTTGCTTATTGGTGGAATTGCGTTAAAGACACATATTTTATGCAACAACACTTCATTTATAAAGAATTACAATCTAGACACATGTGTACTCTACACAGGGTTGAAATCGAATTTCTATATTCGTAAACAAGTATTTACACAAGTTCTTCTCTCAGCCCTGATTTCCAATATCAGTGGCCTCTATTTCCTTATCTGCCCGTAAGCTTACAATTAAGATCTATCTAATCTCTGAATTCTAATTGACACTATAACTAACTAACTATTCCTATGCCTTTTAGGCCTACATTTATACAAAAGGTTCTATGAACCAATTCTGGTTCAGATCCTTAATAATTTCAACTAAATCCTAAGAATCATCTCAATCCCAGAAATTATGAACTAATTCCTAATTTAAGATCTACAATTAATTTCAAATATATCAAACCCTATTAACTCTCAACTATCCTAATTCTCTCATGTTCCCCTTCATTCGAGAACATTTACAATATGCCTCTCAATACTTAATTATATCCTTTCTCATAAAATCACTCAAAAACATTAAAATTACATCAATTTGATGCATAGGAAACCAACTTCCTTAAAACACAAGACCCCCTCTGTCTACTAAAATACAATGATATTTCTGAGCTGAATGCTTTTGCATCAAACTCCCAAGGTTGAAAACATTCATGATCTCCTGATCATGTGTTCTCATGTGTTAATAAAAAAAAACCTCCAGGTTCCCAAACTTTAGTTTGTAACTACCCAAATGCCTTGCACCTTTGTTGCTGATGTATATTTGTTGTCTTCCGGTACATCTTTCTCTCTTCAATCAGTTTCAAATGTTGATTTATTACTCCTCCTACTGTCATTTTCCCCAACCTAGACTATTTCATCATCAAATGCCATAATTCTTCAATACCCATCTCTAGCACATCCTTGAGCTGGTAACAAATATTTCTTTTATTACTCTACCACTTGTTGTTGTGCTTTGTCCACTCATCTTCAACTTGTTTTTTACTTCCTTCAGCTTTTTCTAGTTCAGCTTCTATTATTACTCTTTATATTTCTCTAGGCATTGTTGTAGAATGTACTTAGGGTTTCACTTCTAGTTTTTTTAACCATGTGACTTTTCTTTGATCCACAACCATCAATTTAAAGCATTTTTGGTCACCCTTATGACATATACTCACCAATATGAGAAAGAAAAGGACCCCAAGGAGGGGCTTTCAAGACCATTTTCCTTCTTCAAGCTAATTCATCATATGTTATTTACTTTTTCATTCTATTATGTTAATGAAAATGTTCACATTCCTTTTTTACTTGTTCATGTTAAGTAGGAATTTTTTTTATGCATTTGGATTTCAAATCTTGTATGGATTAGGGTTTGATGTATGTGAATGTACTTAGGGTTTCACTTCTAGTTTCATTAACCACATGTCTGTTGTTTTATCCACAACTATTATGTCAATGGTTCTTTCTCACCCTTGCGACAAAGACCCACTAATATAGGTGAGAAAAATTCCTTTAATTTGATGGTTGTGGATCAAGTAATACACATGTCATTAATGCGCTTAGAAATCAAACCCTAAGTACATTCACATATATTCAACCCTAATTAAGAAGTGAAATCTATATGAATACAAGAAATATTACTTAACATGAATAAGGAAATAAATAATGTGAACTTCTTTATTAACCCAATTGAATGGAAAAGTAAACAACATCTGATAAAGAAACTTATTAAAGACAAATGGGCCCCAAAGTCCCTCCTTGGGATCGGTATTTTTCTTCCTCGGTTGCTCCAACTTCAGTCCTAGTTAATATAGGAAAACAGACTAGGGTATGAAATCAAGACAAAAGAGTTCTAAAGATTCTAATGGTATTTTAGTAGCATAACCTTACTTATATGGATAGATTAGATCAGTGACCTCTAGAGATTTATATGTACTTGTATGGTGGAAAAATCTCTTGACATGGTATTCCTTATAATGGTGTAATATGACTAGATTAAAAATTAAAAATAACAACTAAGGTTTAGGATGGTCCATATGTAACTAACATTCCAGTACAACTACTTAGGTCCATTTTTGGCTAGAAAATAGTTAACTAACTTCAGTTAACATTTGGGGTTGACTTAGTTGATTTTAGCAAGTATGAAGTCATATGATAAGTGCGATGTAGCGAAGGATGAGGGTTATGCATGCCAAAGTGATGTATTCAAGTATAAATTTTGAAAATGGTGCAAGTGAATGGTCTTAGGGTGATAAGGATGTCAACAAAAAGGTCATAAAACTTGTGAGCAAATTCTAATGTGTTTTGGATTACTTAAGCACCATGAACAACTCTAGCAATATAGCGAATGTCATCCAAACAAAAACAAAAACACCTCTAAAGTGTCGATTTTTCGTAGGGTCTTATAATTTGATAATTACTTCTAATGATTTATTCATTTTCATATTCTTATTCATCATTAATAAATTAAACATAATATATCAACAATATAAGCACTTATGATAGTATGATCATGAAGAAACAACTAAACAATAAACAAAAGAATTTACCCTAAGAAAATCCACATGGTGGGGGATCCTAGAATCCTTTTCCTTGGATAAATTATTTAATTCAACAGAGATGCATCTAATTAATCCATTCAAACATAAAATCAAGTTGACTAGTAACATAGCTTTGGTCACACCAGGTTAAACTACCCTATAGACAAGTAATTCTACTACCCAAAAAATTCGGCCCGGTCAGTTTGCCTCAAAATTCGGCATGTTTCCTTCTACAGAGATTCTGTCCTACTGTCATCTTAGAAATGTGTCCTACTTCCATCTCAAAAATTTGACCTTATGCCATCTCAAAAAATCATCCTTATCTAGATTAGAATAGTGTCTAAGATGATTCAAATTCTTCCTCATAAGTGATTGGAATCAATGCATAAAACTAGAGGATGAATTACCTTTATATAGTGAAAAAAGGTGTCCTACAAGTGGTGTGATTGTTGGGGCTAGGCTGATTTAAGTAGGCTAGAGCTGACATTGCATTTGTTTCAAATTTTCTTCTTTTTTGAAATTGACATGAACAACACGTCTTGTATTTATTATTACATATATTTGGATGGCTAAAGTACTAATTATGAAGACCGACCATAGCTACAAAATTCAACACTCCCTCTTAGCTAGGGAGGTATTCATAATGGTTATCTAGATGTTCTCTTGTTGACAAATTTCTCTAAGAAAAAGGTTATAACAATTCATTAGCGGGATCAGCATCATTTAATTACTTGGTCAACAACTCCAACTCATGGTAAATCAAAAGCATCAACTAGTTGCCATAATTCTGGTTGGTAACTTTGACCTATGGCATACTATAATCCTACCTGGTACTCTTGGCACATAGTACATCATTAGCATCAACTAGTCACCATAATTATGTTCCCTTTGACATATGGTATATAGACTAATCATGGCTCACCATCATCTTGGTCAATATCTTTGACTCATGGTGAATCTCCAAAGGCCTCACTCTTCATGAGTAATTATAGGCGTAATGCTAAATGTGCTCACTCAACCTATTTTGAGAGTTTGAGCTTGATGTTGAAAGACACCCGCTTAACTAAGTGATTTGTTGAGATTGCAACAAGATGATGGAGCTTAGTGAAAAGAGTCGCCTTCACTAAGTGGGCCCGCAGGCTATTTTTGGCGCAAGTCTATTTTTAGACTATGTCTATTTTTAGACATGTGGATCATGTCTATGGATTGCAGGTTGTTGTTTATGGATGATTGATCAAGTTGGAAAAAATAGATGGACTTCTATTTTTGATGAAAGTGTGAGTGATCACAGTGTGAGTGATCAAGTCTATTTTTAGACTGGCTGTCAAAAATAGAAAAGTCAAATATTATTATCTCACAATAATATTTGGACTATAAACTTTGTCTTATTCTCTTGGACCACTTCAGTTCGAGCTACGGATGTGGCACATGCAATTGCATGAAGGAAATACGTGGTTCTTATGGGTTAGTTGAATATTTGCATGCATGACTTCAGTTAGAACTCAAGTGAGTTGAGTTTAGTGGACTAGAGGTGCAGTTGATGGAGTGTGTTCAGTTTAGCTTTGTTAAACTGGTTGTATTTAGTCTAACTGGCGAATAGACTAGAGATGAGTTGGGTGAATTAGTTATTAATTAATTCACAAGTTATTAACTCATAATACAACTAATGAATACATCAGTTAACTCAGTTGCATGTCAGTGCATTTTCAGTTCAGCAGGGACAGGTGTTAGAGAATCAGATTGCTATCAGTTGTGACTATAGTTGTGCACCAGATCTTGCACAAATCAGGGGATTGAGTATGCCAATGAGTTTGCCCACATTGTAGCTTGTTTTCACGTGATTTAGCCAAGGAAAGACGTGGCTGCCTTGGAATCATCATCATTCTTGAGCAGGTATTGAGCAGCGGAGGCAGGCAAGCAACGAAGGAGATTTGAGCCAGTGATTGATTCGGATCTTAGCTGTATTGTGTGTAACAGAGGTGGAGATACTTGTGAGAAGTATTATGCTGTGTAATGTTACATGACTCAATCATTAATATACAGATGGTTGGGGTTTTTAGCGAGATGCTTTCCCCGGGATACATACTGTGTTAATGTGTGAATGCTCTTGATGTTTTATTGTTATTGATGCTGCTATATTGATGATCAACGTAGAGGAGCTTATGTATTGTGTATGTTGTCCGCAATAGTACATGATTAGGATAATCTATGTTGAATATGTGTTAAATTATTCAAAATTTCTACATGATTTTGGGCCTTTAATACCATTCCTCATAATTTCGGTCAACATACTTGACACAGGAAGAATGGTTGTCCTTTGTCGAACCATTCTCCCTAATTTCAATCAATTCACTTGACACAGGGATAATATTTGTCCTCGATGTTATCACATCAACATTTAGGTCCATTATCCTGGTCAATCTGACCCTGAGAGAATGATTGTCCTAGATGTTGAATTTCATCACTCACTCTTGCTAAGAGATACATGCTCAATCATTCCAAGCTTGTCCTTGAAGTATACATACTTCATTATGAGATAGAAGCTTTTCTAGCAATCTTCTTGACTGTAGAATAGCACTGGAACCATACTGCTCCCTTTTGTACCATGTCTTGGTACTAGATCTCACAGTGCTTTGACTTATCATCACGTTCGTCACCTTCACTTTATCAAAAAATCCTACAAGTAGTTTTTGAAGCCATATTGCTTCACAACTCGCCAACCAAGCTACAATATATTCGACCTCTAAAGTACTAAGTACAATGGAGGTTTTCTTCCCTGTCATCCAAGAAATCATAACAGAGTCTAACCTGAAGCAACATCCTGATATAATCTTATTGTCTTCTTCACTCTTTTCCCAATTTGAATATGTATATTCCTCAGTTGTACTTCACTATTTGTGACATATCTCAAACCATAACTAACTTTTACATGACCAATTGTATCAAGTTGGTACCTCAACAAATGTTGAGCCACATGCCTTGGCTCAACCATAAACCGACCTGCTCTTTCATTATATCCATCACCACAATTGTTTTCTGGTCCTGACTAGGCCCTTCCCTTGAAACTGATATGAATGTTGGGAAAACTTGTTAATGCTATGAAAGCTCCCTCATCAGTATTAAAAACAAATATGTTTAGGATCGTCTCAAATTAACCAAAATGTGAGGAATCATGTGTCAAGTGTTGAGTGTCTTTTATGAGAAATTTATGAGGTTAATTAGTTGTTTAAAATGCATATACAGCAATTAAAATGCAGAGAAGTAAAACAAAACAAATCATAACATAAATATGATAAAGGATTTCACCCCTCATGGCCTACATCTCCTTAGACTTGCTTCAATGGCTAGGCCCTCTTTGGATTAATGGTCAATTCTCTGATTACATGCACTTGCGGTGCTCCAATGGATTTGAAACCTACTCCATTGCATTTAGAAGACCCAAAAACCCCAAAAATGACTCTCCAAGCTCTGCAATTGGACTTCGGTTGTTCTAGGCTTGACCTCCTCCCTTAGTGGCCCTAGGCTTCCTTAAACTTCAACGTAGAAAAATCACGTATAAAAGTACCTTTATGCTCTGAAACCTGTTCCATTGTGTTCAAAGCATCCAAATCATCTAGGAATGACTCTTTCTAAGCCAAAATTGGTCGAAAACTACCAAATTTATGGCCTCTTCAGTCTTCCCTAGAAAAACACCACCAAAACTGGAGAAACTCTAGATAACCTTGCCAAATTTGGAGTAGTGCCGGATTTATTGGACCCGCCAAAACTACCACTAATTTAAACCTGCCATTAATTAAGGATAAGTATGTTTTAATTAATGTTAATCTTGTTTAATCCGCGTGGTTAATAGTAGCTCTAGCCTCCAGTTATGTGTAAGGTCACATGGGGAGGGGGTTGGCCAGTGGGTCTGGCCCTCTCTTCCCCAACTGCTTGGCGCTTACACATTAAATACAAATGGCTCCCATTATATATTAAGAAACATGGTGGTGGTATAGTGGTAACGCATTGGGCTTGTGCAGGCGAAGTCGCGGGTTCAATTTTGTCGACCTGCAATTAATTTTACCCGACCTTTAAGAGGGCACATGGCAGCCTTCGGGCTTGCCACGTGTCAGCCTCTCATTGGTCCACCTAAAATTATCTAGACCAATCCGATGCCGACACTTTTCATGACGCAATTGATCCACCTGTGGTAATATTCCAAGAATATTCCTTTGAATATTCTTATTTCTGACTGGGTTGTATGGATGCCTAGTCAGCATCCCAGTTAGCTTGTACCCAAAATTTGCTTATTTGACAAAATGGACGGTAAGCTCTATCTTTCTCATACGAAATCCATTTTGAGTGAAACAAATTGTGTTGGGCTTGTATCACTAAGATGGACGCATTTGTTTAGATTTTGAGAAATTATGAGCACTTTGTTTTTTGAGCAAATTTTTGCCCCTAATCCAAATTCTGATCAGAAACATATCCTACTATGGTAATCTTAGTTGCTCCTTCTTCCACTATTACTTTCTAGCCATTGAATAATATCTAATTTCTGGCATGGTCCACTAATAGAAGGCATATTTCTCTTAGATACCTCTTGACTCTAGCAGTCAAAATAGATCATTCATCTCAAACTCAGAGGTCAACTCTCTTTGAAACTGAAACAAAGCTTGATTGTTCCCTCTATCATGTGAGTCATTTTTCTCTTTTATTAACAATTTATATGCTAACAAAATCTACATTGATCCAATGATCCAAGAATATCAAGTTGGAGGAGCATGTACAAAGCCTTATTTTGTTTGTAAGTAAGAGA
>APFE031400901.1:0-16141 GCA_000404065.3 Pinus taeda
TCCTCCTCCACCACCTACACATCCTGCACCAAATCCTCCTCCACCACCTCCACCTCCACCTCCTCCTCGACCACCACCTCCTCATCCACCACCTATGCATCCCCCACCACCTCCTCCAACAACACCTCCACCTCCACCTCATCCATCAACTCTTCTTTCTCATCCTCTACATCCAACTCCCCTTCCACCACCTCTTCTTCCCCCACCTCGACCTCTACCTACTCAACTTACACCTCAACCTCCTCCACCACCTCTACCTCCCCCTCCACCTCCACTTCTGCATCTGTCTCCTCCTCCACCACAACCTTCTACCCCTCCTACACCTCTTACACCTCCACCACCACCTCCTCTACCTCCACCTCCACAACCACCTCCTCTACCTCCCCCTTCACCTGAACCTTCACACTGCTGACTCCACCACCACCACCTCCACCAAATCCACCTCCACCTCATCCACCACCTCCTCCTCCTCCACCTCCACCACCACCTCCTCCACCTCCACCTCAACCTCCACTTTCACACCACTAACTCCACCATGACCATCTCCACCACCTCTAGCTCCACCTCTTCCTCCACCATATCCACTTCCACTACCTCCTCCTCCTCAACCTCCACCTACATCCTCCACCACCTCCTCCTCCTCCTCCTCCACCTCCTCCTCCACCTATTCCTTCACCACCTCCTCCACCTCCTCTTCCTCCACGTCCTACTCCACCTCCTCCACCACATCTACCTCATCCTTGTATTCCACCTCATCCTCCCTATCCTCCTCCTCCTCCTCCACCTCCACCTCCACCTCCACCTCCTCCTCAACCATCACCACCACCACCTCATCCTCCTCCTTGATCATCTCCTCCTCCAACTCCACCTCCTCCTCCACCACCTCTACCTCCATCCCACAATGTCCTCCTCCTTTGCCTCCTCCTCCTTCACCTCCACCTCATCTTCCTCCACCTCCACCACCCCTTCCTCAACCTCTACCTCCACCTCCACCTCCACCTCCTCCTCCACCTCTACTTCTACCACAACCCCCTTTGCTACCTCTGCTTTTGCTACCTCCTCCTCCACCTCCTCCACCACTGCCACCACCACCACCAACTCCTCCCTCTCCTCCTCCTCCACCACCACATCCACGTCCACCCTCTCCTCCACCACCACCCCCACAAACACCCCATCCTCCTCCACCTCCGCCTCATCCTCCTCCTCCTCCTCCACCACCTCTGTTGCCTCCTCCTCCCCCTCCACCACCTCTACCTACTCCTCCTCTTGCACCACCTCAAGCCACTCCAGCTCCTCCACCACCTCCTCCACTACCTCCACCACCTCCTCCTCTGGCTCCACCTATTCCACCTCCATGAACACAACCACCTCTTCCACCTCCACCTCCTCCTCAACCGTCTTTTGTCTCCTCCTCCTCCACCACCTCCAATGTCATGCCCCGAGGCCAGCGGTAGTCTTTCAACAACTCTTGGCAAGGCGCGACACCACCAAACACTTTCTTTTAACCAATACTTATGTTCGTGGACTACGCCTAACCACTTATTCCTACTTAGCTTGTGATTTTCAACCAAGTATTATTCTTTATCATTTATACCAATGAACACCCATACACATTCATTATCAACAGCAATTATAAATGATGAACACAATTTCACAGTATAAAGGGAGGGGCAACTCCATGAACAATGATTCTGCCCAAAAACATATTTTACAATAGTTTACAATGTAGAAGTATACTTGGAAAGCCCAAGTTTCATACTTAGTCAATTTTACAATCCAAGGCAAAACTCGGTTACCTAACTCGTTGACACCTCCGCGCAGTTGGCACACAACTCACCAACGCTTCGTTCACCTTTTCGCATGATCGTGTTGTTTTCCCAACTTGGGCACGCCTCCAAGTCGCCACACACGGGCGCCTCTAACCGAGACACACCTCCATCCACAATCTCAACACTTCACCAAGTCACCGTGCACACTTGCACGATGGGCGAGCGCTCACCCGAGCTGCCAAGACACCCGTATGAACTCGTCGCACAAACCTTCAGACAAACCGGGCGCCACACCTATGCACGCCACAACCGTCCGTCAGGTGCCACACACACGTGCACACCACAACTCAACCACTGGGTAGTCATGTCCGCACCTTCACTCACAACCGCGCCTCACCGTGTAGCCCTACCCAAGAATGGGTGCATGCTAAATCTACCCCTTCCCTTAGACTTGCGCACTAGAACTGCGCACTTCCTTGTTGAGCGAATCATGTAGAGCGAGTTGGTTCAATGTTGAAATGAGTGCCAACAAAATACAATATATATTCATTGAAGGGGAGGTCATGGCTTTCCCAACCGACCTCACCCATGCCCTTGCTCCATCGCAAAAGCCCTTAAGTCATCAAGTCAGCCTCCATGCACCTTCCACACCATATAAACAAGTATCCTCCTCACAAATGTGCATAAGTGTCATTGCACGTTTGGAAGAGCTCACACTTCCACCATCGCACTTCACGTTGGAGCTGCAGGTCGTTACATCTTCCTCCACCTGTAGTCGTTGTTGTCCTCGACAACATACCATCCTGGTAGCCCTCCACCAAGATCATCACCAATGTCTATCTCATCCTTGGTCCATTATGTCAATTCCTCCACATATTGCAAAAATCCATGCAACATATGCAGAACTACCATCTTCATCATGTGTGGTCCTCATCCTATGAACGATCCTCCTTGTCTTCCTGATGCCAACATCTCTTTGGTACACTGCTAGCCCCCATGACTTGAACTAGTCAGGTGACAATCCAACTGTCACGTTCAAATCATAAGAATGTTCCTCCTTATGCCTTCACTAGTCTATCTCAGATTCTACCACATCTCAGACTCACCAAGAATCTCACCATGCTCACGTCCATGGAAACTCCATCCCATCTGCAACATGTCATGATGCTTGATGCCAAGCCATCCCTGCACCATCTGTCATACCTTCTCAACCTATTTTAAAGGACTCACTACCATGAGCAGCTAACAATGAGCCCCATCTTCTTGTCCATCTAAGAAGATGTGGAGGGAGTAGAGCCTGAAGGCTCACCCTCACTAATCACCTCAATCCATCTACCAGGATCCTCAATCTCCATCCTCTGTAGATAAGTGACCCGATCCTCCTCTCGAACATTCAGCCTCACATATGCCTCATCATCATCATCATCATCCTCGACCTCTTCTAGCCTTCTTGGCAAGTCCAAGATACTATCTGAAAGAGTCTCGATGACCAATGACTGCTCGGTAAGCTTTGTCTCAACCATGGACAATTGATTACTCATGTCATCCATCCGATTCTCGTCCTCCATTTGCATCACTGCCAACTTACAATCAGGTCTTGTTACTCCAATGGTAGGCACACCAATGGGTACATCTTCCATTACATCGTAAATGTATAACTTCTTCAAATGTGGAAAAATCATAGCATCAAACTGTTTCATGAATTCCATTCCTAGCATAGCCTCATAGTCATCTATCAACACTATAGTGAAGTCAACCTTCCTTGTCCACTCACCAAGTGTTGTGTCAACCTTTTCAGTTACACCAAGAACTTCATCCAAAGGAGAATTCAATGTCTTCATTTGTGCCTTGATCGGTACAAATTTCAGCCCAATCCTTCTTGCAGTATCTTCTCCCATGAAGTTGTGAGAGGCCCCACTATCCACCATAGTGGGTATATCAGCATCTCCAACTTTCATCCGAACATACTCCAACTTATTCCTCTCAGGATCCCTCCGAGAGATCACCTCTGTAGCAGCAGCAACACCAAGTATCTGCATCATCCCCACAAAAGCTTCTTCATTCTTCGCATTAGATTGTGCAATCGCAGCCACTTTAGGTTTAGAAGGGAAATTATTCACCGTATGTGGTCCTGCACATATCCAACACTTCAAGACTTTCTTCATCTTCGAACTGTCATATGATTTCGAACCATCTTCTTTCTTCTTATCTTTCGGCTTGTCGGACTTCTTCTTCCTATCATAAGAAGTCTCATCATAATGCTCCACCAACCTGTCCATAGCAGCAAAAGCTTCTTCAAGTGTTCTAATCCTCTGTCTGTTCACTTCATTCCGTGCCCAAGGCTTCAACCCAATAATGAAATTGAATACCATTTCCCTCTTCACCATGTTAGGAAGTTCTAGGACCGCACTTGCAAACTCCCGCTGATATGTCTGAAGGTTCGCTTTCTACATTATGAATTTTACCTTCATCCTTGCTTCCCACGTTTCATCTTGAGGACTCAAATGGGCCTGCAAAGCTCCCTTCATTTCATCCCACGAAGTGATGTCACTAGAACTGCCACTGGCAATCTGATCCATGCGTCTTCGCCACCACATCTTAGCATCCTTTGTCAAGAACTGAGCAGCTATCTTGACCTTCGTCTCATCATCAGATAGTCCCAATCATTCCAAGTATTGCTCCATGTCCCATAGAAAGTTACCAAGAGTCTTTGCACTCCTTGTACCATCGAAAGGTTCCGGTTCCTTGACTTTCACATGAGGCACTCCTCCACCTGAGTTATGCCTCACGGCCTTCTTCAACACCACGATCTCATCTCTAGCTTCGTCAAGAGATTTCTTCAAGTCCATGATCTCTACAAGACCCTGATCCCTTGCTTCTTCAACCTCCTTGACCCTTACTTCAAGTTGTGTACACATAAGATCGGTGTACTCGTGTTGGGTTTGGATTTCCTCGAGCTCTTCCTTCATCTTCGAATTGGCCTCTTGATCTTTCACAACCAAGTCAATCTTCTTATTCTAGTAAGCCTCTAAGTCCTCCACTTTCTCCAACACTTTCTCAATGAACCCAAGAGTAGTGTCCTTCACACCGTAACTATACCCAATCTGAGATTCAGCCATTTCTAATAGCCTTCTTCTTCTTTGCAATATAGTTTCAACCATACAACAGTTTCACCTACAACCCAAGTCCTTGATGAAACACTTATTAGGAAGTGTTCGCCAACCTCTTTTACCTGCAAGTACCAGTCACCGACTCCAAGTGTATACCACCTTCACTTCGTCACCAGCCACCCTACTCTAATACCAACTTCAACTGAGCTCTGATACCAACTGTCATGCCCCCAGGCCAACGGTAGTCTTTCAACAGCTCTTGGTGAGGTACAGCACCACCGAACACTTTCTTTTCACCAATAATTATGTTCGTGGACTACACCTAACCACTTATTCCTACATAGCTTGTGATTCAACCAAGTATTATTCTTTATCCTTTATACCAATGAACACCCATACACATTCATTATCAACAACAATTATAAATGATGAACACAATTGCGCAGTAGAAAGGGAGGGGCAACTCCCTGAACAATGAGTCTACCCAACAATATATTATACAACATTTTACAATGTACAAGTATACTTGGAAAGCCCAAGTTTCATACTTTGTCAATTTCACAATCCAAGGCAAAACTCGTTTGCCTAAATCATCGGCACCTCTTTACGATCATCATATGACTCACCAATGTTTCGTTCAGTTTGTCGCACAGTCGTGTTGTTTGACCAACTTGGGCACGCTTCCAAGACACCACACACAGGCACCTCCGTCCACAATCTCAACACTTCACCAAGTCACTGTGCACACTTGCATGACGAGTGGGTGCTCACCTGAGTCGCCAAGACACCTATGCCAAGTCGTCGCACAAACCTTCACACAAATCGGGCGCCACACCCATGCACACTGCAACCGTCCGTCAGGCGCCACACACCCGTGCACACCACAACTCAACCATTGAGCGCTCCTACCCACACCTTCACCCACAACCGTGCCTCACCCTGCAGCCTGCCCAAGAATGGGTGCATGCTAAATCTGCGCCTTCCCTTAGTCTTGCGCACTAGAACTGCACACTTCCTTATTGAGTGAATGATGTAGAGTGAGTTGGTTCGATGTTCAAATGAGTGCCAATGCAATACAATATATATGCGTTGAAGGGGAGGTCATGGCTTACCCAGCCGACCTCACCCACGCCCTTACTCCATCGCAAAAGCCCCTATCTCATCAAGTCAGCCTCCATGCACCCTCCACGCCATATAAACAAGTCTCCTCCTAACAAATGCACATAAGTGTCATCACACATTTGGAAGAGCTCGCACTTCCACCGTCGCACTTCACGCTGGAGCTGCAGGTCGTTACATCAACTCCCCCACCCCCCCTTTGACCTTTGCCTCCTTAGAAAACCTAAAAGGGAATAAAAATTGCATATCATTTTATTCCCTTTATTTTTAATACTTATTGATTAATTATTTACATTGCTAATTGAAATATCAATATATAGATGATAATATAACAAATAATATGTATAACAATTTGCAACATAAATAAGTAATTATCAGAACAACAATTTAATTAATTTTTTTTTGTAAAATTTATAAAAATAGTATCAAAATCAGTTGAGAAAAATCACACAACTCATATTCTTAATGTCTAGAACTATTTAAAATCAATGGATTAATTATATAAAATCTTTAAAAAATAAAATAAAATAAAAACTCAATTTCTATAGACATAAATTCTAGAAACCCACAAATATAAATAACATACAAACAGAAAACACAACGAAACATCAAAATACCTCCACTAAGTACGATCGAACACCAATAAAAATGATATTATAATCTGACATATGTGGTCTCAAATTGGAACTACAAAAATATTAGGGTCATCAGAACAAATGGTCATAGGAACAAATGACTTCACGGTGGCCGAAACAGAAGATTATAGAAACAACCATACCCTCTCTCTATGCCTACGCTCATAAGATGTATGTCTAATGTATTGGGGTATTTCTACTGTATTGGCTCACTAAGATGTATTTCAATAATTGATCACAATTATAACAAAAATGAACTTATGATTTTCAATATCAAAGTTGAAAGAGTGGTGATCATAAAAAATAAATACACCTCGCAACATTTTCCTATTTTATTTCAAGAAATATAAAAAATATTTTTAACAATTTTCCACGAATTCATATTTTGTATATTTTTATATTTGGAAATATTAAAAATAAATTTTTATATTTAAAAGTATAATTTAAAAAGTTAAATTTATTTGAGTATTTAAGAATTTTCAAAAATATATGATATTAGTGCCAAATTCCAATTCCTACATTGTTTCTAGATACTTATATTTAAAAAGATTAAACATAATTTTTTCTATTTAAAAATATAACTTACAACGTTAAATTTATTTATGTATTAAAAATTTCAAATATAATTTCATTGTCAAATTCCAATTCCAATAAAAAAAATTTGAATCTATCTTCATATTAAAATACAGTTAGAAAAATGAGACATCAAAGTGTATCACCCAACCCCGAAAAAGGTGAACGTTTGCATGGATTTCTATGAAGTCCACGCAGTAATCTCTATTTTTGGGTCATAATTTTGGGGCTACGAGTATGATTGATATCTGGGTAACCATAATATAAAAATTCAGTCCACATGATTGGGTGGATAACGAATCTTGATGACAAAGTGCTCAGAATTTCGAATGTGTGAACAAAATTATAATGGAACACAAAAGTATCAATAATTATTTCTCATAATTGTAGGAAAAATTTTTATAAACAAGCTAATTATAAACAACTGCTCAACATTTCAAATGTGCAAACATAAGTATTCATAAACACCATACATAGTTGTAGAATATGTTTTATAAACCATATTATAAACGAAGGCTCGAAGAAGATGTATAGTTTCAAAGGTAAAAACAAAATTATTCATAAAACATATCCATGGTTGTAGAAAAAAATTATAAACCTTACTTTAAAACAAAAAGGAGGCCGGGTTTAAAATGTCCAAACAAAATTATCCATAAACCATATCCATAGTTGCAAAAAAAAATCTATAAACCTTACTTTAAAACAAGATGGAAGATAGAAATGGCCTCCTTACCTCCTGCCTGATTTGAAGTAGAGTTATGAGGTGCTAGGTGCATTGAGGGTGGATTGAACACATGACCTTCTTACTCTGACGCTCTCCCAACAAAGATACACACTGTGGCACTCTACCACAAAAATATAGAGGAGCGTGGATGGAACACATGACCGTCGTATATTCAATGTGATGCTTTCCCAACAAAAATAGAGATGCAGCAACATTGTGGATCGAACATACTACCTGTGTCAGCTCTCTCAAGAGAGAGGAGCGTAGATGGAACACACGACCTTCATGTATCCAGTGTGACATTCTCCCAACAAATATACAGAAGCAACAACGTCGTTGATCCAACACATCATCCTCTCCCAACAAAGATATAAATACAGAGGCAACAACATTGTGAATTGAAGACAAGACCTTCGTATGGTGGAACATCTTCATATAATACTTATTGAAATAATTGTGCACATCTTACAATGGGGAGAGATTGCTTTTTTGAAATCCACGCTGGACAATGAGAGGCAAATAAACTGCTCTGATTCAAATTCCTATATCAGCTCTTAACTAAATGCCAGGGTTGAATAGATTACGACTGTGAAATGCGCACGACTCGAATTCTTTTACCAGCTCTTAACTAAACGTGAGGGTTAAGTTCAAAAAATACCGCCCGGAAACGGGTCGAATTCTTCTACCAGCTCTTAACTAAAGGTTAGGGTTGTACCAGCTCTTAAGTAAAGGTTAGGGTTGTGTTCAAGAAATACTAATTACAACGCCCAAAAAAGGAAAGAGTTATTCAAAAAAGCACAATGTTACCTAAATTTAGAATGCAGAATATTAATTATATTAGTGAAATCTCCACAAACAAAAAGAAAGGTAATTAAAAAAAAAAAAAATTACCTAAATTTTGAACGCAGAATATTAATTATATTCGTCAAATCTCCAAAAACAAAAAAATAACCTTAAAAAAAATTAGAAGGAACATTTAATCTCTTTCAAGGTAAGAGATGGGAAATTTCGAACTGGGCGATGACAAAGCAAAAAAATAGAAGTTAAATTTTAAAATAACGTTTATTTGCTTTTAAATAAAAAATTAGCAATTTCAAAGTAAAACATAAAAGTTAGAACCCAATTCTATGTAAATTGTGGCTTGAAATTTACATATAGATAAAATATAGAACACATTTCTACCTAAATTATATTTTGAAATTGACAACCTTGTTATAATAGATAATTTAGAACACACCTTGAATATGGATAGTAGACTTCAGTAAAAGTATTTTTTTTTTGGACATGTTTATATTTTGGTGTATGTTGTCAATGGAGATACTTTGTTCTCCAACTTTAATTTGAATATGACAACCAAGTTTATCCAGATAAAGAGTTTATTTGGTAACAAATAGTTATACTTTGAATTGAATATGTATTAGAAAAACAATTTACATGACTCTTAGCATACTTATGTGTGAGATTTTGTAGGATAAAACAAAGGTGACTACTCCAAGATAACTAAAAAGGTATCACAATCTTACAAAATCCAAGAAAATTGAAACGAACATAAAGTTTTTGTACTTCAAATTATATTCTTGTTTCAATAATTATAATGCTTAAGATGGACCAACTAATCTCCAAAATTTGTTGTTCTCAAGAATTACTATGGAGGTGTGAATCGCTCATTTTCTTTTCTAACCTATAAGTGATTACTTATCTTCAATTTATTCCTCGACATATCCATATTGAAACAATCCTTGCAATTATCATTATCTTGCATACCCAAATCATAATTCAAACATAGAATATAAAATGTTGAGCCCAATATTTTTATGCATGATATTCTCTATACATATAGACTAATTATTAAAATGTTATGATAATTAGCTACGCTAATTAATAAAAATATAATATAATACATATTGGAAGTTGTTTTCAACAATGATTAAGACTCTGCATCAACACAAAAAATATTTTACAACAATAATAAATCAATAATATTTTTTTAAAATAATTATCAATAGGATTATAATAATAAATTATATTAGTTAATATAAATATAGAATATACCATTTTGTATTTAGCTAATCTAATTTATAATTTAATGTTATTTTATTATGAATCACCCTTAACGATGCAAAGCAATATTAAAGGAATAGAATATTTCAGAGGGACCACCATGAAAAATAAAACACTAAATATAAATAATATTATTTCTAATAGAATAAATATTATATAAATATTGTTTGAAAATGAAAGGTAGAGTCTTACTTATAAAGGAATTGGCCTTTTCATTAGAATCCATTAATACAATTTCAAGAAATATTGTGATCTTTCATTGTTTCAAATTAGCTAGAAGCAATTCTGTGAAGGCGGCCATTTTTCTATCAGTTAGACTAGGAGAGAAAGAAAGAAAAGAAAACCTCTATTATCAATTTTTCAAAGATTTTTTTTTTGTTTCCAATTTTTTCTAACTTTAGTGGTAATTGCTAATTGAATATTCTATCCATACCTACTCTGACATGATAAAATAGAGCAAAAATGAATATTATATGTTATTGTTTATATGTCTTTCTATTGTCCTCTTTATAAATACCATCATCCATGCACATTACCAAGTTTTGTAGTGACTAACTCAGAGCACCAATGGATTCCATCGAATTCTTTTTCATTAATTTAGACACTTGATTGGGCTTTCGAGGTCTTAAAATACACATTTCTAGTTTCCCTTATGTAAAATTTTATGCAACAGTTTTTTTACCCTAGTGAACTTAGGGAAACAATTGTCCTTACGGGGTGGATTGGATCATGTTGGACTGATGAAGGATTATTATATCCAATGGAATATGAGTTTGAAATTTTGCAATTCATATGATATTTGCTTCAATGTTTTTGGACAAATTTGAAAAGGCCGAATGAAAAAATACTAACACAAAAATTTTCAAAAGGCATATGAGTTTGAAATTTTGCAATTCATATGATATTTGCTTCAATGTTTTTGGACAAATTTGAAAAGGCCGAATGAAAAAATATTAACACAAAATTTTCTAAACTAAAAAAAATTCAAAAAATACCACTATATTAGTTTAATATTCATGTAATAGTTGAAAAATAACTTCAACCAATACATGTTCTGCAAAATCCAATTGAGATATTACTTCATAAACATTAAAAAATAATAAAAACTATATTTTTCATAAACAAATAAATTCTTGATATGAAATTTCTTTTTCTCTAGTTCTTTAGTTGTAGATCATGCTTATCTATATATATATATAATCAACAAAATCTTCTCGAGTATCAACCCAATCTTCTGCTCCTCAATTGTGTGCACCAAATGTGAATTGAAGTTACATTTAGTACATAAATAACCACAAAGCCATCAATTTCTATGGATTGTGTTGTGAATGAATTTTTTCTTACAAAATCAGAATGAAGTACATTGGAGAAATTGAAATTCCATGGGAGATTTTAAAAAAAAATCATAATCAAGACACAATTTATGTGGCTTCCCTAACTGTTTTAATTGAATGTTAATATATTTTTTTTAAGTTAAATTGAGAATAAATTCGAAAATATATATGCCTATAATTATGCAAAAAAATTCATAATCAAGAACAATTTATGTGGCTTCCATAACTGTTTTAATTGAATGTTAATATATTTTTTTAAGTTAAATTGAGAATAAATTCCAAAATATATATGCCTATAATTATTCTAGTCGTAAGAATGGATCTTCCATAGTTATAATTTAATTATTAGGTTGATTGTAGATATTTAAACCCCATGGAATGTGTTGGAATATTCATGGTAACATTGACATATAAATGATAAGATTTCTAAACCCATGGAATATGTAAGAATATTCATGGAAATAGTGACATATCAATGATAATATTTCTAGCAAAGTTAGATATACTCTATTAATTATATTATCTCAAATTAATTAATTTAACTAAATGGCATGTCAAACACATCATATTGGGCATGTGGTATTTCTAAACCATGGTAATGTAAGAAGAACTATTTCCAATTCAAGGATTTCCATAATAATATTGTGGGTGAATCTACATGGATAAAGATATTTTTATATATTGTACAACTCCAATAATAATAATAGAAATAGAGTGATGGCTATAATAATGTGCATGTGTGATGGTGTTTATAAAGAGGATAATGGAAAGGCATATAGACAATAACATATAAAACTTATTTCTACTCTATTTTATCATATCAAAGTAGGTATTGATAGAATATTAAATTAGCAATTATCGCTAAAGTTAGAAAAATTTGAAAACTCAAAAAATAAATATCCCTTAAAAATTGATAATAGAGGTTTTCTTTTCTTTTTGTCTCAAGTAGTAGAAAAAATGGTCTTTTTCTCATAATTCTTTCTAGCTAATTTGAGTCAATGAAATATCAAAATATTTCTTGAAATTGTATTGGTGGATTCTAATGAAAAGGCCAACAAATAATATTTATTCTATTAGAAATAATATTATTTATATTTAGTGTTTTATTTTTAATGATGGTCCCTATGAAATATTGTATTTCTTCAATATTCCTTTTATTTATTAAGGGTGATTCATAATACAATAATATTAAATTATAAATTAGATTCCCTAAATACAAAATGGTATATTATATATTTATATTAACTAATATAAATTATTATTATAATCTTATTGATAATTAATATTAAAAGAATATTTTCAAGAATCACGCTATCATGCATAAAAATATTATGCACAATATTTATATTTTGTTAATATACCATGTAATAATAGACTTTCTCTAATAATTTGAAATAGGATTTGGTTATGCAAGATAATGATAATTTCAAGGATTGTTTCAATATGGACATGTCTAGCAATAAATTGAAGATAAGTAATCATTTCTAGGTTAGAGAAAAAAATAAGTGATTCACACCTCCATAGTAATGCTTGAGAACAAAAATTTTTGGAGATTAGTTGGTCCATCTTAAGAATTCTAATTCTTGAAACAAGAATATAATTTGAAGTAACAAAAATTATGTTTGTTTCAATTTTCTTGGATTTTGTAAGATTGTGATACCTTTTTAGTTATAATGGAGTAATCACCTTTGTTTTATCCTACAAAATCTCACACGAAAGTATGCTAAGAGTCATGTAAATTGTTTTTCTATTACATATTAAATTCAAAGTTTAACTAATTTGTACCAGCTAAACCCTTTAACTTGATAAATTTGGTTCTCATATTCAACGAATGAAGTATCTCCATTGAAAACATATACCAAAATCTAAAGGTGTCAAAAAGAAAAATTTAAATAAGTATCTCCATTGAAAACATATACCAAAATCTAAAGGTGTCAAAAAGAAAAATTTAAATACTAGTGTTGAAGCGCACTATCTATATTCAAGAAAGTCATAATGTTATTGAGAACAAAGTGTTGTATGCACAACTAGTTTATAGGGTTATATGTCAAGTAGATTTGATTTAATTTATTGTTCCTACACATTTAGGGTATGTTCTAAATTATTTATTATAGCAAGTTTACTATATGTCAATTTCAAGCTAAATTTTAGGTAGAAATGGGTTCTATATTTTATGTTTTATGTTGAAACTAGCAATTTTTTACTTTAAAATCAAATAAGTATTATTTTAAAATTTAACTTTTAATTTTTTTGCTTTGCCATCAAACATTCAGTCTTTATAACTTTGAAATTGTCAATCTTTTACCTCAAAAGAAATTAATTGTTGTTTTTAAATTTAACTTTTAATTTCTTACTTTGCATATTTTAAAATTTAAAAGTTAATTATTTTGATTTTATTTAATGTTACTTTTCTTTTTGTTCCATGCATTTTAAAATTAAGGGTTAATTATTTTTCTTTGTTTTTTTTATTTAGCATTATTTTTCTTTTTGTCTATAGAGCTTTAACGAATCTAATTAATATTCCTATTCTATATTTAGCTAACTTTTTGCTTTTGGGTAACTTTTTGCCTTTTGGGGCTGTTGTAATTAGTATTTCTTGAAATCAATCATAGCATTTAGTTAAGAGAGTTCGAGCAGTTTCCAAGCAGATCCTAGGAATCCAAATTCGAGCCGTTTATGAGATAGCCATTTCATCATTGTTCAAGGTGGATTTCAAAATGGAAATCTATCGCAATTGTTTGAAGATGTGCCCAATTGTTTCAAGACGTGTTAGATGAATCTGTTTGACAATAAGTCATATTGAATAAGTCGGATGGAATATATGAAGGTCGTGTGTTCGATCCACAATGTTGTTGCCTCTATATCTGTATCTTTGTTGGGAGAGCGTTGTGTGTTCAATCCACAATGTTGTTGCCTCTGCATCTGGAGGAGGTTGCTGGGGAGGTGGTGGTGGAGGAGGAGGTAGATGCGAAAGAGGAGGCAGAGGGGGAGGCATAGGTGGTGTATGTGCTTGAGGTGTAGGTGGAGGAAAAGGAGGCGGAGGAGGTGGAGGTGGAGGTGAAGGAATAGGAGGTGGTGGAGGAGGTGGAGTTGTAGGTGGTGGATGACTAGGTCGTGTGGGATGTGTAGGTTGTGGAGCAGGAGGTGGTGGTGGAGGAGGTGGAGGTGGAGGTGGTGGAGGAGGATTTAGTGGGGGATGTGTAGGTCGTGGAGGAGGAGAAGGAGGAGAATGTGGTGGAGGTGGAGGTGGTGGAGGAGGAGAAGGTTGTGGAGATGGAGGTGGTTGAGGAGGTGGAGGTGAAGGAGAGGAGGAGGTGGATTAGGATGAGGAGGAGGAAAAAGTGGAGGTATGAAACCCAATTTAATATTCATGTCTTAAATTCAAATATTAATTTTACACAAAATGCGCAATGAGAGATTGACTAAAAGGCAAAATATATAATGAAATTTAATTTCCTATATCATAAAAAAATCAATTAACACAAACTCATATAAAGCCACAATTTTCGAGTTAAAAAATATAGCCCACGAAGAAAATTTTCATTATTTAGTATAGCATCTTACAAAATAAGTGTCATCAAAGGATTTCCACTTCAAAAATGATAATACACTAAATAGTTTCTCATCCTCCCACTAAATGCATGTATTGCTCCTTTAGCCTTTACCTCAAAAAAAAAAATTGATTAAAAGAATGTTTTTCCCATGATAATAGATCCCCTACAATGAACACATAGGAAGCTAGAGCATAGGTAAATTTTCCATACTAGTATCCAAGTAGAACATATTTCCCTTTCCTAATAAATATTTTGAAATAAAATAAAAGATGAAGAACTGATTATCTAAAAAGTGAAGAAGCTTAGGTCATGCCAAAAAGTGAACTATAAATTAATTTTTTTCCTTAAACCATGAGATATGTAAGAAAATAATATTAATTATCAAAATATGTGGAATACCCAAAGAATAAACAAAGCCATATATGATTCCTAATATCCTATGTTTCTCAAGTAAACATAAAAAAAGAAGAACATCAGGCTTCTTAATCAAGCAACTTCTTAATCAAGCAACTTCTTAATGAAGAAACGACATTAACTTTAACCCACCACTTTTTAAGTCAATGATAATTAGATGAAACCAGTCATCCCCAAAAAAATTGTTCATTGAACAATAAAATGAGAACTATAAGTTTTTAAGGGACTAATAAAAGTTTAAAACTAAATAAACACAAAATTTTAATCTTTAAATATGCTTCAAATTATTGGCAAAGGTATCAGATCTAAACGTTAAAGAAATTTCATGTACTTGCATGATATTATTTGTGTATGGAGGAAGTATTCCTAAATGTATTACTTATCATTAAATAGTAGGATATTTTGTATGTGAAGAGATATGTTCTGGATTCATGAGACTGTAGCTTTCATTTCCAACTGTGGAGAAGAGAGTGAGAATTTAATATTTGAACTTAAGTCATGAATCTTAAATTAACTTGCATATTTCCACCTCCACCTCCATCTCAACCTCCATCTCCTCCTCCTCCACCAAATCAACCTACTCCTCCTCTCCTCCACCTCCACCTCCACCACCTTCTCCTCCTCCTCCTGCTCCAGCACCTCCATATCCCACACCGCCTTATACACTACAAAATCCTCCTTGACCACCTCCTCCTCCTACTTCTTTCTCCTCATCCACCTATAGCTCTTCATCCACCACCTCCTCTTCCCCCACCTCCACCCTCACCTCTGCCTCCACTAAATCCACTGACTCCAGCTCCTCCACCACCAACTTGACAAACACCTCATCCTCTTCCTCCACCTTCTCT
>APFE031400910.1:2060-91494 GCA_000404065.3 Pinus taeda
GCTTCAAATGAAAAGGAAATAGAATCTTTATATTCATTTAGGTGATGATAAACCCTATAAAATCATTGGAATGGGTAAGTTTTTTATAAAGAAACATAATCGAAACCAATTTCTATTAATGGAGGAAATGCATGTTCCAGATCTAAAGAAAATTCTAATTTCAATAAGGCAGTTGGGAGGTGAAGGTTGTGTAGAAAAAAACTAGAAGGTCACTAAAGGAGCCCTGGTAATAGTAAAAGGAGAAAAGATTGGTACATTGTATTTATGCAATGGTATTTATAATTATATTAATTATCTAACCTACAAAACAACATATATGACACTCTAGCATCATAGGCTCAAGCACATGAGTGAGAAGGGGATGCAAATTCTTCAATCAGGGAATTTGTTGCAAGGTTTGGAGCATATTGATTTGAATTTTTGTGAGAATTATGTTTATGGAAAACAAAAGAGAGCCATATTTATTAAAGTTGGGAAACAAAAAAAGAATGAAAAAGTAGAGCTTATGCATACAAATGTATGGGGACCTACTCGGGTATCATCTCTTGGTGGCTCTCGATATTATGTTACTTTTATTGATGAAGCAACTAGAAAAACTTGGGCATATTGTATTCAAAATAAATTTGATGTCTTTAATACTTTTAAGCAATATAAATATTTGGTTGAGAATGAGATAGGAAAGAAGTTGAAGTGTCTCATATTAGATAATGGAGGTGGATACTGCGACAAGGAGTTTGATAACTATTGCTCAGAGCATGGAATTCATAGAGAGAAGACAGTTCTAGGAACACCGCAAGTAAATGGTGTGTTAGAAAGGATAAATAAGACAATCATGTAGCGTGCAAGGTGCATGAGATTGCATGCAAGATTTCCCTTACAATTTTGGGAATATGTCATAGATATTGTTGTTTATATAATAAACAAAGTGCCTTCAAGTTCCTTGGATGGTGGTATTCCAGAGGAGGCATGGACAGGTGAAAAGGTAAACTACTCATTTCTAAATATTTTAAGTTGTGAAGCATTTGTTCACATTAGAAAAGAAAATATAAAAAAGCTTGAGGAAAAATCAAAGAAGTTTACCTTCATTGGATATGGTGTTAATGATTTTGGTTATCACTTATATGATTATGAAAACCATAAAATCATCGGGAGTAGAGATGTGATATTCAATGAAATGGTTTTGTAAAAAGATCAGTTACAGGAAAAGAAAACACAAAATACACAATGCTTAATGAGATCAAACAGAAAACAAATTCAAAGGTGCCAGGAAATCATAATGATCAACATAAAAAATAGTAGCATGAACAACAACAACAACAACAACAACAAAAAACAAAAAAAACCACCACAAACTCCTGCTAGTGTTGTTAGAATATTTACCATGTTAATTAGAATTCTTGAATGATATTCTCCTTCATTATATTATTTATTGTTGACTTATTCTAGTGAACTAGAAAGATATGAAGAAACAATGCAGGTAGAAACTAGGAAGAAGTGGGAGCAAGCCATGGAAGAAGAGATGGAATCCTTGGTACATAACTAGAATTTTGACTTAGTTAGGTTTCCTACAGGTAAAAAAACATTATAGAATAAATGGGTTTACAAGTTGAAGGAAGAAGATGGAGGAAATTAAAGGTATAAGGCTAGACTTGTGGTGAAGGGATTTGCACAAAATAAATATATAGACTTTGATGAAACATTTTCTCCTGTTGTTAAAATGACTTCAATCAAAACTATTTTAAGTATAGTAGTAAGATGAATTTAATTCTTGAATAGATAGATGTACATACAACCTTTATCCATGGGGATTTGGAGGAAGAAATATTTGTACAGCAACCACAAGGGTATGAGGTCAAAGGGAAGAAGAAATTAGTGTGAAAATTTAAGAAGAACATGCATGGCTTAAAACAAGCTCTAAGGCAGTGGTATCTAAAATTTGACAGGTTTATGTTTGAACAAGATTATACTAGATTTCACTCTGATCACTGTGTTTATCTTAAGAAATAAAATGAAGGAAACTATATTATATGCTATTTTATGTAGATGACATGGTTGTTGTAAGGTTTAACACACAAGAAATAAATGTTCTCAAAGGAAAAATGGCTAATTCATTTTCAATGAAGGATTTGGGTGCTGCAAAGAAAATCCTCGATATGAGAATAACTAGAGACAAGAAAAATCGCAAATTAACATTGTCTCAAAGTGAGTACATAGAAAAGGTGTTGGAAATATTTAATATGCAAAATGAAAAAGCAGTTAATAAACCTTTGTCCAGACATTTTAAACTAAGGAGATGTGCCCTAAGACCTAGGAAGAGCTTGATTATATGTCCAAATTTCCATACACATCAATAGTTGGAAGCTTAATGTAAGAAATGGTGTGCACAAGGACTGATATTGCACATGCAGTGGGAATTGTGAGAAGGTATATGAACAATCCAAGAAAATAGCATTAGATTACAGTGAAGTGATTCTCAGGTATTTGAGTGGTACCACTAATAAAGCCTTATGTTTGGGAAGCTCAAATAATGCTTTACAGGGATATGTTGATGCATATATGGTTGGTGATAGAGATAACAGGATGAGCACCACAAGGTATGTGTTTACTATAGGTGGAACAACATTGAGTTGGGTTTCAAAATTACAAAACATATTTGTACTTTCAATAACAAAAGCAGATTATGTTACTACCATAAAGATTAGTAAAGAAATGATTTGGTTACAAGAGTTTATGTATGACTTGGGCGAGAATCGGGAGATGAACAGGTTATATCGTGACAACCAAAGTTCCATTCATCTTATAAAGAACTCAACATTTCATTCGAAGAAAAAACATATATAGCTCAGGTACCATTTCATATGGTGAGTTTTAGAAAATGGACTGTTGAAGTTGGAAAAGATACACATTAGCCAGAATCTTGCAAATATGTTGACAAAGATGTAACCAAGTAGAAATTGAATTTATGCTAAGTTTCAATTAGTATTCAAGTATGATGGTGAATATGAGAAAGAATCATGTCTAACCAGAGCCATTTTCCAGCAAGTGAACCATTGATGGAGTTGATATAATAAGTCTCTAGGTGGGAGATTATTGGGTGTGGAGCGTGATTATTTTCTTGATTGTTGAGAGGTTTCTTTATTTCATCTGTGGTTGGACCTTAGTCCCTGATGGGGGTTGTGGGGGGGGCTTGTACCCCAAATATTTCTACCATGGGGAGTAGATCCAATTCTTTGGAGCCCCCCCGGGTGGGCGTTCGGGGATAGCACCCTTGAAGCAAAAATTAGATGAAAAATTATCTTGTAAAATATTGTAATTTTGTAGTCATTATGGGCTTGTTTAGTAGGAAAAATATTTTATGGTAGAAGTTATGTCAATTTACGGTTTTTTTTTTCCCTATAAGGAAACCCTTGATTTATATGAGGGAATTGCATTGCAGTTATGTATGATTATTTTGTGTGTGAAGAAAATTGGAGAGGTAGTGTGAGAGTGAAGAGGAAATTACAACAGATTTGTTGTAGGTTGTATCTTTGCATTTTGTTAGATAATATAAAAGGTGTTGACATTGTAGCAAGAAAAAGGATCAATTTTGACTTGTACCTTAGTCAAATTGAGGAAATTGAATTTACACATCAGCAGGACAACTTGGAGGCAGTGAACTAGTGTGACATGGTTCTTGTCTTCTAGTTGGATGAGAAATTGAGTTTGTAGGCTAAGAGCAGAGTTGTGCATGTATTGATTTCTAATATTTAGTAATCTAGTTGAGTTATTATTAGTTGAACTCAGTTAACTAAGTTCTAGTCACTAGTTCAGTCAATTGAGGTTCAGTTGAGTAGTTATGACTATTGTTAACTCATTGATCTCTCAATTAACTAGTCAGTAAGCTAAAAATAGACACAATCATGCATTGAATTTGAATTTCCTAGTTGAAGTGGAGGAAAATGCATGTTTATATTTATATTTGTATATTGTTGAGTGTACAACGCTTTCGCACTGAGCATGTGATCAATTCCTCAATATATTGCGCAAGGAATTAGGGAATTTCTCCTATTATTTAGGGATTAATTCCTTGAGGATTGTGCAATGAAATAGGAGGTTGGTTAAGGCTGGAATCGGCTAAGTGTTTGCCAGAGCAAGTCAGGAAGCAAGAGAACATGATTGTAGTGTAAGGTGTGCTTAAGAGTTGAAGCACGACATTATAATTGTTTCTCTTTTCATCTGAATTAATGCGAAGCAGCAGAGGGATTTTCCCAGTTGGGTTCCCCTGTAAATCATTGTATTCTTGTGGTTTTCATGGTTACATGTCATTGCATGTGTTTCTAAATTGTGATTTCCATTATGTAGAATAATAAAGCAAATTTGTATTTTATTTTTTTTAGTTTGAATACATCAGTAGTAGAAAATTCATATTAATTATCACATGGTATCAAAGCCCTAAAATCACATTAGAAACTAGATACTTGAGTCTGTCCTTCAAAAATTCCGAATTGCATATTTAGTGAAGTAATTTTTCTTTTGTACGGGAAAATGACTTTAAACGGATTGAGGTTCGAGTATGCCCTGGAGGGAAGCTCGAATTTCATAGCCTATAAGGACAATATGGAGGTTGTTCTCAATGATAAATGGATTGATAGAATATATTAACACAAATATTGGAAAACCTCCATAGTCGAATGCACAACAGTTAACCCAGTGGAAGAAAGAATGTTGCTAGAGCCAGGAGGATCATCCTGGAGAGTGTGAGAGACGACATAGTCTCAAAGTTACATGGAAATGAGACTTCATTTTCTATTTGGAAGACCCTCACTGAGCTATTTGACAATAGCAATGAATCTAGAAAAATTGGTTTGATGAACAAATTGAGGATTGAAGACAAAGGGTATGATGTAGTATTCCACAACCAGAAGGCCTACCTCAAGCATTTTGCTTTAAGTCAGATCAAGCAGATTAGTGTCAGGATCAAGAACCTTTACAAATTGGATGAATATGCATGTGCAACCTTCAAGAGCAAGGAAGAGATTCCTCAAGAGTAGAGAAGTGGTGGTTGAGTGGGAGAAGGATAGAGCTCTCAAGATGGAGCCTCAACCAATATCTTAGTTTCATTCTAAGATAGTTGGCAGTTGGGTCGACCAACTGGATGATGATGAGGAGGACCAATCAGAGACTTCTACTATAAGGAGAGTTCAAGCCAAGTGGGTAGAAGACTTGGTAAAGGGAGCTCATAAGAGAGCTAAGTCTCCAACCATCAAGAAGTAGACACCCGGATACATAAGGTACATGGCACCTTCTAAACAATGCAAACTATCAAACAAGAATTGTACTAAGTACCCATCTTTTTGAGGTAGCAAAAAATCATCCAATTTTGAAAAGTGTTGATTCAGAATACACTTTTTTTAGCATATTTTTGACACTTTAAATTTTCTTATGTATCAAGTATGAACATTTTTTTAAATGTTAGTTTTTTTTACACTGATTTTGAAAAGTGTTGATGCAACATCAAACTCTTTTTTAGAGGGCTTATTTTTTACAATTTAAATTTTCTAATGTATTAAGTGTCAATATATTTTTTTAAATGTTGGTGATTTTATGTGGATTCTGAAAAACATCAACATTTTTTTAAGGCATATTTTTGACACTTTAAATTTTATTATATCTTAATATGCACATTTTTTTAAATGTTGATTATTTAATCATTTTCCAAGTTGTCTTATTCTTCTTCTTGTTTTTTGTCCTAAGATGTTTGTTTTTTAAGGGTTTTCCAAACATTTGTTTTTTGTTTTTCTTTTAAATATTTTTTATAATGAGAATTTTAAGGTTTTTCAAATTAAAAAAATATAACACTAATATTTTGAGGTTAGGAATTTTTATATATTTATATATGTGTTAATTAATATATCAATACACTTGAAACAATTGTTAGTAAAAATAATAATTTTTAAACACAAGACAAAAAATATGCATTTTGCATATATAAATAATATGTATTTCAAGACCTTTTTGCCTAAAAAATGACATATTGATAATTTTTAGAAATGAAAAATTGAATAAAAATAACAAATTATTGAAGTTTTATGAATTGTATATCAAAAGATGAATGACATCTCAAGTTGTTTTTTTTCCTAAAAAGATTATTCAAATAAAATTTTAAGTAAAAAAAAATGTTTAAAAAAATAATAAAACATACATTTAAAAAAAATTAATAAAAAAAAAATGAAAATAATAATACAATTATATTAAGAAAAAAACAAAAAACAATTAATAAAAAAATTACTTTTTTTTTTAAATTTTAAAATTAAAAAACATTAAATTTTGAAAAAAAAAAACATTAAAATGAGAAATAAAAAAAACATTAAAAAATACATAAATCTATAAAAATAATTATAATTAATTAAATTAATAAAAAACACACATTTAGGAAAAATTAAACTAACAAAAAATAAATTAAAAGCAATTAAAAAGTAAAAATAAAAATCATTAAAATTAATTAATTAAAAATTGTGGTCCCTGCCAGCCTGGTGGCCCAAAGAGCCCTGGGCATGGCAAGCCTTCACAACCCTGGATGGGTAGGGCGCTGCACAAATTGAATTTCCCATGCCCAAGACCATAGGGGCATGAACTTGGGTGGGTAGGCAACTCAATGCAGTGCCCAATTGGGTTGTCATGGCCCAGGGCCAGCTGGGCTGCTAGGCTAGGCAGGGGACCACCATTTTTTTAAATTAAATTTTTATGCATTTAAATGTTTTTATTTTATTTTATTTTTAGTTATTTTTAATTTTTGTTTTTAATTTTAAGTTGTTTTTAATGTTTTATTATTTGTGTACATTTATATCTTTTGTTTTGTTTTGTTTTTTTAAATATTAAATTTATATATATTATATATATATATAATATATTATATATATATATATTATATATATATATTTAGTGTTTTTTCTCTTTTTATATATTGGGTTTTTTGGCCATGTTTTTTTAATTGCTTTATTTTTAAAATATATTTTTATTTACTTCTATCATTCAAATAAAAGAATTTGCTAATGGAATTTTCGATCTTGATCAACATCAATCGAGTCTATAATTCCAATGTGAGGCTTGGGACCTTGACCCATAGTAACTTCTAATGAGGAACCTCCCTGTACAGATTGAATCCAATATTCCAACATTGTAGAGATAAAAATCTACGCCCACAAACCAAGGGGAATCCATAATTTTTCCCATGTCGTCCTTATGAAATGAAAGAAATACCAAATTTTGTAAATCATATTGATCTTGGGTCTATGTTTTAGGTTATACATACCAAAACTTTATTATACATGTTTAGGATATGCTACTCTATCTATCCTATCAACCCTATAATACAAAATTATTCCTCTAACCTACTTGTCCTATCATCCAAATTCATTATCTTATTATAATTTCTATAACATCTATACACACCTATATTATTATTATTGCACCACTATTTCCATACTATCATGTCTAGTGTCCTATCTTCATACATTTCATCATACATTACTACCCTATTATTCTCCATAATTCTCCATACCCTTACCTATTAATCATGGAAAATAACTTCAATTGAGGACATGGAAATGAAATCTAGCTAAACACCTAACTACATGTCAAAACTATAAATGAAGATTGCATATGAATGGGGGGGGGGGGGGGGGGGGGGGGGGAAATGTTACAAGGGAGACTTCATACAAAAACATGCACAAGAGTGCTTTGTTTGAGGACTAAGAAATACTTTCTTTGCACACAACACTCAACTCTATTTTAAAACAATTTCACTCATCTACCTATATGCATTACACTTTGCCACCTTTGTGTATTATCTTGCCATCATTCAAAGCCATATACATGTTGGTTAAACCTTCATCCACATGAAATCGAAATTGAAATTGAGTATGGGAGGTGAGTAATTGTGTTGAGGACAATGACACAAGTATGAGACTTGAGGAAATGAAGGAGCACATAGAGATTTCAAAGAGAAAAGGGTATAACACTATAGGTATGTATAATTACAAAAAATTGAGGAATAATGTGTGGAATTCATGATATGATTTTATGGAAATTTAAAGTAAATTTTAGCTCTAAATGGGTTATGTCAAACACACATACAATTATAGATTTGAATGTGAAAATGCATATGCAGTTTGTAAAATGTCTAGCTGAGAAGTTGTGGTTTAGAACATGATTAGAGAAACCCATTCACACTCAAATTTAAGTCGAACTCTCACTCAGACTCAAGTCAAATTTCACTTAGGGTTAGAAGTATTTTAAAATATGATTTTATGTTAAAAATTCTTGTGATAACATAAAATCCAAGAAATTATTTGTCGTGAGAAATTGAAAACACATTTTGTTTAGTCAAGATAGAAACTATAATTTTCTCATAGAAACCATACTTTGCTAAACAATTTGCTTAGGAAAACCATGTTTTTCTCAGGAAAAATCATATTCGCTTGTCTTCTATATAATATAGTATATATATATATATATATTATATATATATATATATATTTAATATATATATATATATATAATATATTAACAAATAAAAGAACCAAGAAAAGAACCCATCACATATAACAAAAGTGTCACAAGGGCCATGGCAAGACAAAGCCAGCTAAAACAAAAAGGAGCAAGCTTTTTCCAGTTTGGAAAAAAGGCCAAGAACTAAATTCTCTTCAACAAATAACTTGGAGATAGATGAGGACCAACGTACATTGTATGCCTATATTTTATCCTTGAAAGCTAAAGAGAAGGGACAACATCAACCATTATCAACAAAAGGTACACATGAGAAATCAAATATGCCAAAAGAATACATCCTTACCGATGAAGAATATAATTCCCCTACCAAAGAAGAACTTGTTGATATATTGAAAAACATCCCCCTAATATAAAAATGAAAAGCTCCCATGAGTACTAATGAAGACACTATGAAGTAAAAGAGGATTAAAAAATTAAAAAAATTGAAGAGAACTATTGAGAAGATGAAATTTTTGGAGCAATACATCAAAACTAAAAATGAGTAGCTCATGAGGCATAGCCTCACTCTAATGGAGGAAATTTAATAATTGAAAGAAGAGAATAATATACTTCATGAAGAGAACATGATAGTTTTCAAACAAGCATGTGACTGGGATTAACAGAAAAATGAATTAAAGGCTAAGAACAAAACCCTCAAGATGAGTTTTTTAATGAACAAGCCAAGACAAGCAACAACACCACCAGAAAGAGATAGTGTAGATGTTCTTCTTTGGCTAGCAGCGACACTTTTGGGGGCAATGACACACTTTTTTTTGAGCATGGGGACAGCCAACATCTTTGTCTTGGGGGAGATGTCAGTCCTCTATGTTGACAATATTTATCCATGATAATATGCCACATCCCGACCTAAATTAGCCTATATTATGTCACTTTTATTATAATTTTCACTTATTTTTATCAATAAATCATGTACTAAGGTATATTTCCATTAATTTTTAATTTTTGGAATTGCATGAAAATTTATTCATTGTAAATCAAGTTTACTAGATTTTTATAGGAAATAAACAATTTTCATAGTTGATCATTTGTCAAGAATTTTCTTAATTTTGTCATTTTCATTATTTTTATAGGTGTTAAGAAGTGGACACAAAAAAGGGAGGAAACCTAGGCCTTGGGTCCTAAATGAAGCTTCCAAACATCTATGGCCAATAATAATACCTCAAACGACCACACATGTCATTACAAAGGGTTATATGGTCTTTGTATGTGGATATGGGTGTTTTTAAGAGTTTTTTAGTTTTGAAGGCATAGGACATGGATAGGGGAGACAATTGAAGCTTTACGTACTAAAATAAACTTATATGGATCAAAATATAAGAAAAACACCTCAAAATGCCACACATGGAGTTCTGATAGTATCCTTGATTTTGGGTGGGGATATGAGTTCCATTAGGATTTTAATGAGCATGGTAGTTTATGGTGTTCTTTGGACATGGTGGGTGGGGGGGGGGGGGGGGGCGGCGGGGTTTTTGCAATACATTTTAGGCCTTAAAGGAAGCTTCTAAACATGGTGGACCAAGAACAACACCTTGAACCACCATACAATGGCATATGAAGGGTTTTTGTAAACTTTTAGTGGGAATATGGGTGCCATTAGGAGCTTTGAAGACTACATATGTATCTATGTTCCCTGTAATGGCTAAGGGAGGAAATCTAGAACTCAGGCCCTAAAGAAATATTGGGAATTTAGGGCCAAGAATAACACCTCAAGTCACCACACATGACCTCCTAAGAAGATCCTTCTCCTTTGGCGGGGGAAGACAAGTGCTATAAGGAGATTTTAAACACTAGCTATGTGCGTTGGGGCCTTGATTGTTAAGGTTCTAGGTACTGGGAAATTACATTTATATTAATATATTATGATCATTGTTATTAGCCAATTATTTTTAATTGTATCATTTTCCTTTGATAAATACTAGGGAGATTTAGTTTTAGAGTTCATCAAAAGTTATTTATAAACATAAGGTGAAAAAATTATTTTCTCCATGAAAATGAACTTTTACTACATTCACTTAAGCTAGGAGTGACATCAATGGATGGGGTCCTTTTTATAATTATTCACTATTTGGTAGTAGATTAGATGATATTTGTTTTGTGAAACTTTAAATGAGCCACCTTACGATTTTTGCTAAAACGTTTTTATGGATATTCAAAATTTCCAAAAAAATTTAGACTTGATAGGGAGAAACAAAAGTAGATTCAAGGATAAAAATTTAATTTTCTAGTTTGTTAACTCAAACTTAGAGGGTGTACAAACTAGCATTTGTCTAATCTTTAAACTAGGATTAAACATGTGGTTTTAGTGAAGTAGTCATATTTAATATTGTGAGATTAAAAGGGGTGTGATCCAGGTGGATCTACAAACACCAGTGGCATGGAAAAAGCTCGAAATTCAAAGTGGCGGAAAGGTGATGAACTTGACAATGGATCGAAGTGCTTGTCACCCTGATTCCAATAGTGTGAACAATACTCCAATCCAAGTCCAAATGAAGGAGATAGAGGCAGTCAAAGTTGGGTTGACTTTTTGATGACTAGGAAAGATTAACAAGGACACAATTTGAACTTTTTTGGTAGACGGAATCCGGCCAACTCCAGCTAGATTCTGGGAAAAATTGTTGCCTCTTTAAAATGACTCCTTCAGCTTAAATTTAGAATTTTTACCAACAACATATGGTTTTGATTTTAACAAAAAAAGATAAAAAAAGGGTGGTGGGCCGCCAACCCTGCCACCCCAAATCTTCCACATAACAACCAATGTATTGGTGGAGGGGTGGGTCATAACCCCCGACCCCTCCCATGGAACAGTCATAACAATAAACAGGGTGGGCGGCCATGACCCCGCCACCCTACAACTCACACCCAATAAGCATGGTTCAATAAACATAATGGGTGGTGGGTTGGCCCTTTGGGTAAGGACCCAACCAGACCCAAACAAAACGAGTCAACCACCAATTATTACAAGAGAGCTGGTAGGAGGTAGGTACAGTGGGTGGGCTACCCAAGGCAGGCCTGACCAATTAATAATATAAAAAAAGGGGCTTCGTTTAAATAAAGAGATTTCATGTATAAAAAAAGGAGGAGGCGGGGTTTGACCACCCGACCTTCTCCCTATTAAACAGATCCTTAACCAACTTTGCCAACGGACTCATTGAGAAATTTGTCGGCCAAGTTTTATTTAAATGCATTTTATCAATGTGCCTAAGGGGAGGAGGCAGTGCATGCAATGCAAGGCAGAATTTTGCAAGAGGGTCGGATTTTCATTTTGTCAGAATTTGACAAATTTTATATGGTTTCAACACTTCTCGACACCACAAATGCAATGGCACTATCTGTTTCTCCATCAGAGTTCTGCATTTTTCATCAGTTTTTCAGTATGGAGGTATAAAACTCCTTTTTTGTAATTGATGCTTGTACTCTTCTTTCTCACGCCACTTAATGAATGAAGGCCTCCCCATCGATCAAGCAGGGCTCGGAGACGTAGTCCAAGTTGGATGAACTCCATTATCAAGTATTGTTGTCTTCTTTCATGCTTTATGTGTTTCTCCTCTTCTCTCATGTGCACATTAAGTTTTCTATGTTATGCTACAATTTATGCATGCAAATCTTTAACACATCTATAAGCAAAAGATTTTGGATCAAGTGGTATCAGAGCATGTATTTTTAGATATGAATTGCATGTTTGTATGCTAACAAGAAACATGCTCTAAAGAGGTGAAGGGAAACTAAAGTCTTTTGATCCCGAAGTGGGGCATGCACATCGAAGGAGAGACATGGCAGATCAAGAGGCTCATCATGAAGAGGAGCGTGATTTCTGCAAAACCTTCTATACAATGGCAAAAAATGTCAGTCAGTTACTTTGAAGGTTGGAGAAAGCAGAAGAGAGAAATCTAGAAGAACAAGGTTCAGTGCATGGAAATGGTGGAGAAGAACCCCCTCCTTCTCCTTCCACAAGTGAACGTTCTTCTTCCTCTCATCACCATCATCAAAGAAATTCAAGGGATGCATCTAAGAAACCTTTCTTTAAATAAGATTTCAAATGTTATCTTCCCATGTTTAATGGTGAAAGTAATGTAGAAAAGCTTAATAAATAGATAAGTCAGATTGAAATCTACTATAGGATTCAGTAGATTGAAGAGGACGAGGAAAGGATTCAACTAGCATCTGCTCGGCTGAGTAGCACAACTCTCATTTGGTGGGAGAGCAAGTTGTGAAGCAGTAAGAGTGTGGGTAATCTTCTTTCCTCATGGCCTAGTTTCATTTGTGCATTAAAGGAACAATTTTATCCCTTGGGTTACAAACAAAAAGCATTAATGGATTGGAAATACTTAAGGCAAGGTAGAGGTCAGGATGTTCAAAGCTTTACAGAGGAATTTAGAAAACAGGCACCTAATTTGGGCATTGCACTTGACTCACCTGAAGTAGTAACTAAGTCTATTGGATCATTACATAGTTACCTTAGACATTCATTATTATTGTTTGAACCAACTACTATTGACTCAGCTAGTGTAAAGGCCATCCATCTTGAAAACGGGGGAAAAAATGAAAGAGATGATCATTTCAAGAAACTTCCTTTCAAACCTCCAAATGACAAACCCAAAGTGAAAGGAAAAGGAAAGGAGAAGAGGAGGACATCAACCAAGAAAGATGAAGGAGAAATTCCTTATTGCACTAACTGCAAAAAGGAAGGTCATGACAACGATCATTGTTGGAAATAGTATCCGGAAAAGAGACCAAAGAAGTATGGAGGAAAAGGCAAGCATAAGACAGTGGCAACTATGCAGCAAGATCTTGGATCCAATTCTGGAGATGAAGCATTGATCACAACAGTAGGAACAAAAGGTACTCTTACACCTCATGTTAATTCAGAATCACATGAAGGCACTAGTTCAATAGATGAGTCTCTCCCTAATGAACGAAAGAGAATTAAGCTATTTCATATTAGAGTTATCATAAATCATACAAAAGTGGAAACTCTATTTGATAATGGATCCCAAGCAAACTTAATTTCAGATTCCTTAGTAAAGAAGCTAGGCTTAGAAACCAAACCACATCCAAAACCTTACCCACTTGGACAGATACATGATAAAGAAAAACTGAATGTAACTAAGCAGTGTAAGGTTAAATTTGTGATCGCTTCTAAGTTAGTGGATGAGCTAAAACTTGATGTGATACCATTGGATATCTATGGCATGGTGTTAGGGAGTCCATATATATATGATAGAAAAGAAATCTTCTTCCATCATGAAAACAAATACCAAATCATGAAAGATGTAGTAGAATATATTGTAAGGGCCCATCAAACTAAAATCAGTGTCAGCCTTGTAAGTGTAGGACAAATGAAGAGGTTGGTAAATTCCAGTAAGGGTTGCATGCTTATGGTTGTAAGGGGAAAAGATGCGGAATTATCCAATGCTTTCCAGGGTTGTGATCATGTGCATAAAAAGGAATTATGTGAATTAATTTCTAACTATGATGAGATGTTTCAAGAACCAAGGGGATTACCTCCGAAGAGGGAAATCCAACATGAGATCCATTTGCAGCATGATGCTCCTTTACCAAATATTGGCATGTACAGGATGTCGACCATCGAGATGGAGGAGATCAAAAAGCAAGTGCAGGAACTATTGAAACAAGGGGTCATTAGACCGAGCACTTCTCCATGTGGCTCACCGATTGTCTTAGTGCTTAAGAAAGATGGCAAATGGAAGATGTTCATGGATTATAGAGCACTAAACAAAATCATGGTGAAAAATTGTTACCCTCTTCCCCGCATTGATGAATTATTAGATCAGTTAAAGAATTCTATCTATTTCACCAAATTGGATTTGTGTAGTGGTTATCACCAGGTCCGAATTGCAGAGCAAGATGTGTGGAAAACCACCTTCAAGACCAAACATGGGTTGTTCAAATGGATGGTGATGCCATTCAGACTTTGAAATGCTCCAACAAGTTTCATGAGGGTCATGAATGATCTCTTTAGGCCTTTCATTGATGAATTTGTTCTTGTATATCTAGAAGATATTCTTGTCTTTAGTAAAAGTTGGAATGAACATGTATGTCATGTGAAGAAAGTGCTTGATCTATTGAAAAAAGAAAAACTCTATGTAAAATTGTCAAAGTGTGAGTTTAGGAAAACCTCTTTGGTTTACCTAGGTCATATTGTTGGTCATGGTTTTTAAAAAATTGATCCTTCTAAAGTTGAAGCAATTGTAAATTGGCCTAAACCTACTAGAGTAACCGAGGTTCACAACTTTTTGGGTGCAGTACAATATTGGAGGAGAGTTATTGCCAATTTCTCTATTATTGCATCACCTTTGCATGCATTGACATGTGTAAAGCAAGTCTTTCAATGAGGAGGAAAGCAACATAAGTCCTTCGAAACATGGAAAGAAAAGATCAGCAGCACACCGGTCTTGGCCTTACCAGATCTCCAACAGCCATTCGAGATTGAAATAGACGCTAGCAGATATGCCATGGGAGTTGTACTGATGCAGTAAAAGAAGTCGATACGTTACCATTCCGAGAAGTTCTCTCAGGCTATGATAAACTATCCCACTTATGAAAAGGAATTATATGCCTTGGTCCAGAGTGTGAAAAAGTGAAAACACTACCTGATTGGCTAGGAGACCATCATTCATACGGATCATCAGCGCTTGCAGTATCTTTAGTCACAGACCAAGTTACAATAGTCTCGTCATTTCAAGTGGATGGGTTTCTTTAGAAGTTTCATCTAGTAATAAAGTATAAGAAGGGAACTAGAAAAAAAGTGGTCGATATGCTATCTCGCCCTCCTATTTCTGCTTTTGTTATTTTGCATAATGCTTCATTCTCTTTTGAAAGTTATGTTGAACAATATGCTAACAATGATAACTTTAAGGAGATTTATGCAAAACTAACCCATGGTTCACAAGTGGACAACTATCACTTGCAGAGGAAACTATTGTATCACCTGGGTAAATTGTGCATACCCACAAGAGAAAGGGTACATATAATCCAGGAGGCCCACACCTCCCTTGTGCTTCGTCATTTTGGTGTTGAAAAAACTTTGTGTCATGTACAAAGATTTTGTTTTTGGCCTCATATGATGAACATTGTGACTCACTATGTAAAGGGGTGTGTGATGTGTTCTGTTTCAAAGCCCTCTAATAGAAAACTCGGGCTCTACACACCACTCCCTATTTTGAGTCATCCATGGGAAAGTGTGGCGATGGATTTTGTAGGAGGTTTGACTTTATCTAGAAAAAGTCATGACTATTTGTATGTCGTTGTTGACCATTTTAGTGAGATGTGTATCTTAATGCCTTGTAAAAAGAAGATCACTACAGAGCAGACTGCTTATCTTTTCTTTCAGCATGTTTGGGTCCATTTTGCGTTGCCCACATCGATTGTGTAAGATCGAGACTCTTGCTTTCTCAGAGAGTTTTGGACCAACTTGTGGAAGATGATGGACACCAAGTTGAAAAGAAGCACGACATTCCATCCACAGACTGATAGACATACAAAGGTTGTCAACCGCAGCATGGTACACTTGTTGCGAGGCTATTGTGGGAAACATCCTAAGTTGTGGGATGAGAATCTTCCATATGTGAAACATTCCTATCATCAAGCAGTACACTCATCTACGCATCGTTCACCATTTGAGACATGTTTTGGCTACCTTCCAAAATACCCCTTTGATATGGTCTTTGGAAGGGAAGATGACTCCAGTGAACGTGATGACAGGGACAAAGCGCAGCAGTTCATTCAATGGATCTAGTTGATTCACCAACAAGTACAGGAGCAGTTGGATAAAAGTCGAGCCCTGTATAAGGCTCGACATGACAATCACCAAGTCAACCACCAATTTCAAGTGGGTGACAAAGTGTGGTTCCACATTGGCAAGGAAAGGATGAAGGGAGAAGGGAAGAAGTTGCAACCAATCCGGTATGGTCCATTCACCATTTTGGAGAAGGTTGGAAACAATGCCTTTCGTCTCGATTTGTCGATATATATGAAAATATAATCCATATTGAATGTGGAGAACTTAAAGCTATATGAGCCACCATTGATTATGGAAATTGAGGAGGTGGGAACAATTCCTACAATTGATGACTTTGGACCAGAGTATCTCGATGATTTACCTGAAGACATCATACTTGACAGAAGAACTAGGATTTCACCACGAGGAGATGTGGAATACCTTCAAGTTGGTTTCAAGGGGATGCACCCTAGCAAGGCAAAATGGCTAGAAAAAGAAAGAGTGAGGGAACAATTCCCTCACTTTCCAATTGACTGATAAAGCTTTTGGCGGTCCAAAATCTTGTCAATGGGGAGGGTTGATCTAGGTGGATCTCCGGACACCAGTGGCATGGAAAAAGCTCAAAATTCAAAGTGGCAGAAAGGCGATGAACTTGACATTAGATCGATGTGCTCGTTTCCCTGATTCCAACGGTGTGAACGACACTCCAATCCGAGTCCAGATGAAGGAGATAGAGGCAGTCAAAGTTGTGTTGACTTTTTGATGACTAGGCAGGATTAACAAAGACACAATTTGAATTTTTCCAGCAAACGAAATCTAGCCAAATCCAACCAAATTCTGGGAAAAATTGTTGCCTTGTTAAAATTACTCTTTCGGCTTAAATTCAAAACGACATATGGTTTTGATTTTAACAAAAAAAATATTAAAAAAAGGGTGGTGGGCCACCAACCCTGCCACCCCAATTCTTCCACATAACAACACATGTATTGGTGGAGGGGCAGGCCACGACCCCCAACCCCTCCCAGGGAACTATCATAACAATAAACGGGGTGGGTGGCCATGACCCCGCCACCCCACAACTCACAGCCAATGAGCGTGGTTCAATAAACATAATGGGTGGTGGGCTAACCCTTGGGTCACGGACCCAACCATGCCCAAACGAAATGAGCCAACCACCACTTATTACATGAGAGCTGGCAGGAGGTAGGTACAGTGGGCGGGCCCAACCCAACCAATAATATAAAAAAAAGGGGTTTGTTTAAATAAAGAGATTTCATGTATAAAAAAAGGAAGAGGTGGGGTTTGACCTCCCAACCTCCTCCCTATTAAACATATCCTTAGCCAACTCTGCCAATGAACTCATTGAGAAATATGCTAGGCCAAGTTTTATTTAAATGCAGTTTATCAGTGTGCTCAAGGGGAGGAGGTAGTGCATGCAGTTCGAGGCAGAATTTTGCAGGAGGGCTAGATTTATACTTTGTCAGAATTTAACAAATTTTATATGGTTTTAACACTTCTTGATGCCACGAATGCAATGGCACTGTCCATTTCTCCATCAAATTTCTGCATTTTTCGGCCATTTTTCAGTATGGAGGTATAAAACTTCGTATTTGTAACTGATGCTTGTACTCTTCTTTCTCATGCCACTTAATGAATGAAGGCCTCCCCATTGATCGAGAAGGGCCCAGAGACGTAGTCCAAGTCAGACGAACTCCGTTATCAAGTCTTGTTGTCTTCTTTCATGCTTTATGTGTTTCTCCTCTTCCCTCATGTGCACATTAATTTTTCTATGTTAAGCTACAATTTATGCATGTAATTCTTTAACACATCTATAAGCAAAAGATTTTGGATCAAGGTGCCACTTGTGGAATTGGAAAATTCATAGATAAAGGTGTTTAAAGACCAAGTTTTATACCTATTATGGAAAATTGGTGGCACAATATTCCATGAAGGTTCTCTCACCTAAAAGCAACCAAAAACAATAGGATTTGGTAACTTGGACCTAGATTTCTCTTGGCAAGTCCAAACTCTATGTGACTAGTAGGATTTTGAAGAGGACATATAGAGTAATTCCTATAAAAGTTTCAATAATATAAGTATTAGGATTGGAAATTTTGTAAGATCTGGAAGGCATGCTAATAGAGAAAACCCTAAGCAAGTTACTTATAAGGCATGGCAACTTATAATTCTCATAAGTTTTTATTATATTTGTAGTGTTTCAAAAAGGTTTAAAAGGATTAATTTGAGGTGAGTATAGGTATCAATTTTGGTAAAATTTGAGGATATTTTCTTGAAAAAGGACCATCATCATGGCAAGAAAAAAGACTACTTTTAAAGTAGTAGCAAATGTGGAAGAACATTCCAAGATCAATTATAGGATTTCTCTTTAATTGGAAAATATCATTGAAAGCACATGCAACTTAGAAGGATGAGTTCTTCATGCAAAACATCCATAGCTAATTTAGCATCAAGGATAGCACTTATTTGAAGGGCCAAGGAATTTTAATTGCCTAGGTATTTGTCCTTTATATTATTATATTATTGTTTTCATTATTGTTAAGCTCATTATTTGTAATTGTACTATTTGTCTCCTATGCATATCAAGGAGATATAGTTTAAGGGATCATCAATAGTTATTTGTATACATAAGATGTGAGGATATTTCACTTTAAAAGTGTAACTAAACTAAGTATTTTTAGTAATAATTTGGTGATTTGATACGTAATCTTTACCATGGATAGGGTAGGAAACTCATGCCTTAGGTGTTAAAGGTAGCCTTTATGGTTCAAGAACCATGAATAAGTTCTCAAACCACCAACAAAGTCTATATGTGGGATAATTTTCCTCTAAGGGGGGATAGGGTACCATTAAGAGTTTTTTGAGCACTAGGTGTGGTTCTTGGAGCCCTCGACATGCCCAGATAAAAAAACTTGAGTTTTAGGACCTAAAGGTACATTCTAGGGTTAAAGGGTGATAGGAAAGGGCTTAAACAATAAAACATGACCTCCTAAGTTGTATATTTCACCTCTGAGTGTGGATATGGGTTCCATTAGGTATTTTTTAGCTCTAGGCATATGTCATGGGGAATCAGACCTATTTTATGAAGGATAACTAAGAACTAAGCCTTAAGTGAATATTTTAACTATCCATAGCCAAGAATAGCCATTTAACTTCCACACATGACCTTTTGATGGGATATTTCACCTCTTAGTGGTGATATGATCACCATTATGAGTTATTGAGCACTAGGCACATGTCACAAGGGCCAAAGAATGGTCGGGGGAGAAAATATAGGCCTTAGACCATAAAGGAATATTTTAGGCATATAAGGGAAAGAGTAATACCTTTAACCCATATAAATGAACTCTTTTAAGTATATTTTGACTTCAAGAGTTGATATGGAAACCCTTAGAAATTTTTGAGCACCTAGTATGGATGTTGGGGTTGTTTTACATTGTCAGGGAAGGTAACTTGCACCTTAGGTCCTAAAGCAATATTTTAGGCATCAAGGGCCAAGAAAAATTGATCAAACCACCAGGTATGACCTCTTAAGGGTATCGCTTCCTGAGGTGATATGGAAACCATTAGGAATTTTTAAGCACCCAATATAGGTCTTGGGATTGTTTACCTTGTTAAGGGAGGAAACTCACATCATAGGTCCTAAAGAAATATTTTAGGCATCAAGGGTAGAGTAAAATTACTTAAAATACCATGTATAGCCTCTTAAGGGTATCAAGTGGGGATATATACCAATTACAAGTTTTTGAGAACTAGGTATGGGTCTTATGACACTAAAGAGTATATGGGGAGGAAACCTATCCCTCGGGTTCTAAAAGTAGTGTTGTCTACAACACATGCCAATATGTCCATATGGGGCCCCCTTTTTTATAAGATCCACCTTAATTATTTTACTGTTTTGTCCAATTTATAATTGTAAGGGAAAAGCCTTAAAATTGATATAGGTTGACCACATTGATATTATTTTACATTCATATGTTAGTTTTTTTATTGAGTTAATTCAATTTGTTCACATGTTCCAATATAGTTTGATGATAGTATCTTCTTCCTATGCAATTTTATTTGACTTCAAACAGAGGAAAAAATACCTCTATGAATGAGGATTTGAGGGTGCAATGGCCTCTTTGTTGGATCCCTTATTTCCTTTAACATAGTTTTATGTTTCTTTACCTGGGTCATGGATTTGGTGTCAACCCCTACAACACCAACCATTAGTAATCAATTCAAAATAATTTGAGATGGTTCCATCTCCATCAACAATCATTACTTGACATTGCATTGCTAGATATATAAAACAATTGAAATGTTTCACTAATATGAAATAAATGGAGTTATGGGAACCACTAAAATCAATCGACAATGGTATGCTTATTTTATATATATTTTTATTTCTTGAGGGTTTGAACAATATTAATTTTATCCAATATATGATAAGATATGGTTGTAGTAGTCTTTTCTAGTTCTAAATATCGCAGTGGGATCAATTCTTGATCTTCTTACTCTTCACAGTATACGTATAATAATTTATTTTCATTGCTTTTATGCCCCTTACTATGATTCTTGTCGCATTTGAAACATATCCCCTTTTCTTTTCATTCATCCATTTGATGAGGTGTCTACCTTATTAAGTGGTCTCAGGAGAGGGAACTTGGTCCTCCCTATAGTTTTTAGTGGCCACTCTTCTAGTATCCATATTTTTACTTTCCACTTTTCAGACCACATTGAAAGAATCCTCCAGGGTTTGATTTCGAAGAGACACACCTCATGTTGAATACTCTTCTTTAAGGTGCCTATAAATATATCTAACAAATTATCTCCTTGAACATTTTTTACCCTAAGAATTAGCTTTTAGAATTGCTAAACATGCTCTATAATTAGACTTCTTTTCTATTGATTTATCAATTGACTAAAGTTTGTATTTCTCTTAATATCCCCATGATACACTATCAATCCATTCATAAAAATATACCAAGAGATAATAAAATCCTTTTTTAGTTCACAAAGCCATTAACACTAAACAAATTGATCAATTTCTATATACAAGTATGTGAGAGTTTCCTTTTGTAAAATATTCACTTGATGTAGATAAAATAATTTCTCCATCTAGAATATCCATGTTGTAGGATATTTACCATCAAATTTCCTCATATTAATTTTTGGAATCAAGTAGTTCCTTAGTGCTGAGTTGAACACCCATTGATGTAAATATTGGAGTCATGAATAATCATGATTATGGGACTCAATATTTATGTTCTCCCTATCTTCATGATTCCCTTCTATCCCTATATCACCTTTAGGGAGCCTTTCATATGGGGGATGTAATATCATGGATTCCATGGAATTTCGTAATTATTCCATCTTTTAATTCCTTGAATTTTGTAATTGTTCCATCCTTTCTTCCATGAAATTTTGTAATTGTTCCAATTTTTGGTCCATTTCCATTTTAATCAATTTTGCACATGTGAAAAAACAACATTTTTGAACATACTATCACCCATTTACTTAAATAGGTTCTCCAATTTGAATAACTAGTTTTATATCTCTTCACTTTCTTCTTGAGTCATGGTGGATTTCTCAAGAGTTTTAATTGGTGTTATATTTTTTGGAACACAATTTTCCATGTGGGATAAGAATAATATTTATTTATAGTTATTCTATATTTAATTTTATTGAACTTTTTGAATCACCCAAGATAGTTTTCTAATGAAATTAATATTAATTGTAAGTTACATACCTTTAAAGTCCTGATTTTGATATTTTTATAGAGGTTGATCTTATATTAGATATAAGTATGAAATTTTTGTAGCGATGGTTTTAAAATTTTAGTCTATGCTATCCTAATATGCATTCTCTAAAATGCAATATGTTTGATTGAATTCTGATATGCCAAGGAAAAGTTTTAGTATTTTTTTCATCGGAGAAAAAAACATAGTTTTCATTCATTGGAAATGATATAAATTACATTTTGTAGACACACTATATATGTGCATGCATGGAATTAAAAAAAAAAAAAAACAATGGAACAACTCATCTAGAAAATATAAGAAACATAATGATTCTAAGGAGTCTATTGTGAAGTTGTCAACTAGAGTATGGAAACTCCACTTGGTTATATCCTTAAATTAAGAGTTCAAAAAGAAACAATGTAGCTGAAAATATATCCATAAATATGTTGATCATTGTGGTTCCTTGTTGTCCTATAAAACTGGGTCCCTAAATGGTCTATGGTAATATGCATTTCTTATGCCTTTTGTTTCTTCTGTAATCTGCCACATTCCTTGATAAATATTCCTTCCATTCTTTGAGACTTTGTCTGCAACCTTATTTCATTCCCTATAGATATGGCGACATGAGAAAAAATCAAATGAGTATTTTTATCTCAAAGCATCATCCAAAAGAGGAGAAATAGTGATGTTTAACCATCATCAAGTATTTTTTATCCAATTTACCACCAACTTGTAGATGCGAACATCCATTTTCTAAGGAAAAACATATCAGATTTCTTTAAGCTTGCAACTCAACTTGGTTATTTGATCCAGGCTCATTGATACATGAAAATAGTGATTCACAATGATGTTGAGGATGAAGCCACCCCCTGACGCAAGATTACCCCTACTTTACCCACAGTATGAATATAAACCATGCAATAAACCATTTTCCCCAAGGAATTTATATGACCTTCCGGTCAAAGGTTCATTATAAATGAACAATGTTTTATGGCCCCTTTAATTAGAAGTCATGCGACAACAATTTGTTACAATAGCTCAGTCTTTATTAAACCCATCTTTTCTATGAGGACTCGATCACCCCTCATAAACCGTTGTAAATCCTTATTTTGCACATATATCCAACCCCACTTTATAACTTTGGGTCATAATTGGACTTAACCGTAAAACCCTCTAATACCATTTACCACTTCTTTTCTGCCTGAAATACCACTTATGGTTTTGAGAAACCACCTCTTCGCGAATTAACGCCCTCACATCCCTGCCATGCAATGATCGTTGATCTATGGGATTTAGTGGATCTCATGCATTCTCTCATGCGTTCGCCATTTTATGGATTCTTTGCTTTAATTCGGTTCCTCTGCCATATACCCTGTCTTCACACAGAACACTCATATATAACAATCTTTCGATAATCAATGGATCGCCATCGATCCTACAGTGATCGATGGTCGATCAAAACCTACAACAATGAACATTCATATTATTTATGAACACACAAGTACACAATTTCAACACCGAACACACTTATATTATACACAAACAATTACAAGATAAGGCATTTTAGCCTTAGAAAAAACTCCCTCTTGACTACATTTTATCTATCTCTGTTACACATTTTCTATCTATTGTTCTTTGTCTCTCTATATCTCCCCTATATGTCTCGTGATATATATATAGAACACGGAGGTTAATCGTTACAAGAATATTGGATCGGATCACTGAAAGGATCTGATCAATCCTCTCCTTGATTTCCTCAACAAACCCCTAAACTCTCTATTTGTATACATACATACGACATATTACATTACATTAATCAAGTCTTCTAGAGACTTATCACTTCCATCAAACTAGCTCTATTTTAACAAAAATGTCCCCTGTTTAGATCCAATGGTCCACGTCCTCCTTGTTCCACTTTGGATTCCTTCTTTAATGAAGAGTGTCAGATGCTCCTGCATCAGACTCCCAAGGCACAAAAATTTATGACCTCCTGGTCATATGCTTCTCCTTATCCTAAGCAATTCTACCCACTTCTTAGTGGAACTCCCTTCATGATCTTCTATGAGATGCAACCAAACCTCTACAGTAACAGTCTTCCTCTGCTACACAATACCTCACCAAGCTTTCTCCTGAGCTTAGTCTTTTGGCATCCTTTTGGTTCTCTCCTCTCGAACATATTGAGAACACCTTGCTCTAGGTTACTACAATTCTTCTCACCTTCCATTGTCGCTATCTGCACGATACTAAAGACCATAAACTTACCATGCTTCAACAACTGTACCTCTTCTCGTTCTGCTTGCAAACTCTTCCTCCTTCTCGCAGGAAATCTTCTTCCCTTTCCCTCCTATGATACCAAATGATGCAGAGTTACCCTTGCTTTACCCACAATATGAATATAAACCATGCAATAAACCATTTTCCCACTGGAATTTATATGACCTTCAGGTCAAAGGTTCATTATAAATGAACAATTTTTTATGGCCCCTTTAATTAGAATTCATGCGACAACAATTCTTTACAATATCTCAGTCTTTATTAAACCCATCTTTTCTATCGGGACTCGATCACCCCTCATAAACCTTTGTAAATCCTTATTCCACACATATATCCAACCCCACTTTATAACTTTGAGTCATAATTGGACTTAACCGTAAAACTCTCTAATACCATTTACTGCTTCTTTTCCGCCCGAAATACCACTTATGGTTTTGAGAAACCACCTCTTCATGAATTAATTCCCTCACATCTTTTCCATGTGATGACCGTTGATTTATTAGATCCAACAGATCTCATGCATTCTCTCCTTCATCCACCATTTGATGGATTTTGCGCTTTAATCTAGTTCCTCTGCCATATACCCTATCTTCACATAGAACACTCATATATAACAATCTTTCGTTAATCAATGGATCACCATTGATCCTACCGTGATCGATGGTCCATCAAAACCTACAACACTGAACATTTAGATTATCTATGAACACATAGGCACACAATTTCAACACCAAACACACTTATATTATACACATACGATTACAAGATAAGGCATTTCAGCCTTAGAACAAACTCCCTCTCGACTACATTTTATCTATCTATGTTACACAATTTCTATCTATTACTCTCTGTCTCTCTATATCTCTCCTATTTGTCTCACGATATCACAGGTTCATCGTTACAGGAATATTGGATTGGATCATTGAAAGGATCCAATCAATCCTCTCCTTTATTTCCTCAACAAACCCCTAAACTCTCTATACGCATACATATGGCAGATTACATTACATTAATCAAGTCTTCTAGAGACTTATCGTTTCCATCAAACTAGCTCTATCTTAACAAAAATGTCCCCTATTTAGCTCCAATTGTCCATGTCCTCCTTGTTCCGCTTTGGATTCCTTCTTTAATGAAGAGTGTCAGATTCTCTTGCATCACCCCCACATTTCTAACTGGAATCAATGGAGGCAACATGAAAAAATGCCCATCGTTTTGAATGATTTGGATTTCCCACCTATATGAATCTGACTTGTCTAACATCTTTATCCTCTGGAAAGTGGCTTAACATTGCCATTGATTCAACTGCCACATTTATAAGGACAATATTATTATCTTGAAAAATGGCCAAATTCCTGGCTAACCACACTCCAAACAAATGATCAAAGGGAGAGATCTAAATACTCAAGATGAGGGATTTGAGATACAATCCTACCAAGCATCCTCCACATTCATACCTTCCCACTATCCTATTTGACCTTTTGTAAGATTGCAAGAAGACCATACTTATTGAAAGAAAGGGAAAGTGAGAAAGAGATGGGAGATTTTTTCTTCATAATCCCTATAAGGAACATACCATCTCGGTCCTTGCATGAACCATTTTTGGAGGACATCCTAGGTTGGGCCCTTATTCTTAATTATACACCACATGAATTTTTTTTCCTTTGGGGGGCACCAGGACTTCCATGGTATCTTCCACCACCACTTAGGATCTTATGGCATTTATTCTGCACTTATAGAGACATATCCTAACTTGGGTGTATAAATTCTTAAAGGAGAATATGCCAAGGAAAATTTATGGTAGCTTTCACAAAACCTTGTTTTTTGTCCCTTTCAGGAGATAAAAATTGTATGCCTTGCCACATGTCCAAATATTCCAATATACTTATGATTTTTTACCAATAATATTATGGTTTATATCATTTTGAAAAAAATTAGTGACACTCAATGTGAACTTTCCTAGCTTCAAATATGGAATTGGTACCAAAAACATATGTTTGAGACTAGTCTTAAGACTAGTTAAAAAACCTAAATTCCATAGCCCGCATTTCCAAAATTATAGTGATTAAAACCTAAAATTTATATCAAAAATATTTATGTCTCAAAATTTTGAAAACTTCAAAGTCTATAACACCATTGAAAAGGGTTATATCAAAAATTACAAGATGAATTGTCTAATTTCAAGACTAATCAAAAACCTTAACTTTCATAGAATGTATCTTAGAAATCATGGTGAACCAAAACTTGAAAGTTTTACCACATGTACTTCAATATTTTTTCTCAATCTATAGAAAATTTTGTAGTGTAAAATGTCACTAAAAGTGAAACTTCCAAGATGACATGTTTGAAGGAGAAAGACCTTAGGATGATATGCTATGACACCAAATGTTAGGTAACAAACACCTAAATAGTCTAGAAATATAAATATAAGTAACTCCATGCCTTTAGAATTATATATAAGAATATAATATAGGCCTCATTAATGGGGAAACCAATTTTTGAAATAGAAAAATGTACAATATGGGATGATTCTAAAAAGAATATGTATGAGAGACAAAGGGTACAATTACAATTAAAGGGCCTACCCAAAAACTTTAATATAACAATAGAAATGCAATAATTCAATATATAGGGATATATATAGGGATTGGAATGGGGATTTGTCTAGGGATTAACATTTTAGATATCATATGAAAACATAAAGCAAGTTTTCAATGGCTACTATATAGCTACAAGAAAAAAGAATAAAGGTTGCAAAAGGGTTGTTTCACAATCATCAAGGACAACAAAAAAAGGTATGCCAAAGTCTGAAATTTGGACCCTACTTGTAATTTCCCCGACCCTTAGCTAGGAAACTCCACTCAATAATACCGCATGATAATAATTAAATTAATCTGCAGAAGCGTATGCATTAATTTTTTTTCCATCATTTAATCTTGTGACTATATAATTTAAAAGACAGCACTTAACATGCATTTAACATCACAATAATTGTAAATCTATATCCATAGTGGGATAAATAAATCATATCAAACACATATAGAAATCATCCAATTAAACATCATTAATAAAAAAATTCACATTAATGCATAATAAAAATTTAACTCATAAGCACTGAAGCCTGGCTAGGATTTGCATGCACATCATACAAGTAAATACAACACATGATACTATGCAACCACAATAGATACCTGAATCAAGGTTTACAAATACATTCCATAAATTTACATGAAAATACATAGAAAAGATATCATAAAATAGGGTACTTATTTTTAATCAAAGCATCGATTGACTGCAGTCTCTCCATGTTCCTCTGAGTTGTAAATCAGGTAGCTCCTAATATCATCCACTAGTCACCCATGATCTGGGGCAAACATAGGCAACAATGCTCTAATAACAACCAAAACCCTACCCTCAACACCAACCCTAACAACTGTTATATCCAACTACGTGCTCATGTCACCCTAACCAACACTCAAGTGATGTCGCCCAAATCCCTTGACCGTGCCCATCTTCCAGGGTGATCTTCAGTTAGCTAGAATAGTCATCGCTTACAGCTCCAGGAGATTTGCTGCTGCCTAGTGTCCAAATGCTGAAAAACCAAACCGAAATCCCCATATTTGGTTGTAGACTCTCAACAAGGACTCACCAACTATCTCCAACCAAGTTCCTAACTAGAACTCCAGGACACCAAGACATAAACAAGGCAAAAAAACCCTTGGAGCACCAAGCACTTCGAGCCAACACAGGGGCTGAAATTATATATGGATGCATCCATACAACACAATTAACTTAGAAACCACAACCTAACCAGTTCTAGAGTCCAAACCTAGGGCTCACTCACCATCAATCACCAAGACTGAATTTCCTCCCCATCCAACCATAACTAGCTGAATAAAAATTATGGAATAATCATAATAATCCTTATAACAAGAACCTACACTCCTTTTTATATGCATGGCCCCAGCTAGCCATGTGGAACTTCTCTAAATACATGTGGACCCTAGATCTCACCATTAACTAAAAATCCAACTATTTCCTTTTATCTATGGAGTCGCATCCCCCATACTCTATCCGTTGAGTGGGCTCTGCAACTAGCCTTATTTTTATGATCATTATAATATTTAATTAAAATATAATTTCAAATCCAAAATCTAAGGCCTCGTGTCCTTTAAAAGCATAGCCCTCTAGGCACACTAGCCCCACAATCAATTTATTATCACTACATGGGCACACCAACCCATAATATCATTATGACTCACCAGCCTATTAGTCAAATATGTCGAGCTCACTGGCATAAATGTCAAAGTATATTTTATTAGATCATGAATGTTGTGGGTATTACATTCGTCACCCCCCTTATTTTATGCATTACCCTCAGTGCATGATGTATCTAAAATCCAAAGCTTCTACTGCAAATTCTCGCAATCTATCTCATCTTCCTTGGCTTCTTCCTAGGGGATTCGTCCGTGCTTTAAGTACCCTCTGAAAATCAACTGGATCAGAAGGTTATTTCCCCACACCAACAAGGGTGCACTTCTAGTACCACCAACATTACACCTAGAGGAAATCAAAATGGAATTAACATCAACAACAATTAACTTTAAATTCAGATAAATATACACACATATTCTCACTTTAAAAAGAACAATAAATATCATACACATGCAACATTCATCTAAGCATGGATTTACATTTTCCTGCAATATAACAAATACACAAGATTTTCATGCCATACTGGTATTCTTACGCCTCATTTATTGAGCACTATTCCTAAACGTTAATACTTCATACCATCTGGGTATACAATTTCAGTATCTAACTCTTTCACACACTCATCTTTTAGTCTCACTAACTATTGTGGTTGTTCACAATTCATGTATGCAAACAATATCTCTACTCATTACTTCAACCCCTTTGCCTACTATTATTTTTATTTATTTTCCTTCATTTAAATAACAATTAAGTTGTTTAGTTGACACAACTATTGTAAACTTCCCTACTACCTAATTGCAAAATCATCCGCAATTTGTTAAAATCATTTTAAGTTTCTCTTTTCTCTAACTCTTTTTTTTATGCTCAAGTTCAAGTATTCATATTTCCAAATCAATGCCAAGCTACCTATTTTCTTTATTACATATATTAATCAAATCTTGGACTTCTAGAATATTTTGTTTAACTTTGTTGCCAAAGTTGTATCAAATTGATTATGACCTCTGACAAAACCATGCACAATCTGTCATTAGTTTTACCATATACTTAGGATGGTCTTATTACCTACTCTTAGTTATACCACATGCATCTCATATCCTCTATAATAAAACATGTAAAAAAATCCCTTCATAAGGTACCTACATTTAATTCATGGAAACCTCGCAAACTTCCATACCTATAGATAATTCCTATTATCAAATTGTTAAAACTCATTAGGATTTTGTACATGTTTGCAGCGATCTCGCTACTTTTTCAACACTTAACTTGTGTCAATGCATATCTATATTCTTTCACCATGGACTACCCAATGAAATTTTAACCATTATATTTACCAGAACCAATCATGAGTTTTGTGACAGTTAACAAATTTTTTCCCATAACATCAACAATCAATTCACAATATTCTATTATGATAAATTTTAACTCACAAGCATATATCTCAATATGCAAGAATAAAGTATGTGAAAAAATCGATACTTATATTACAAGAGTCAATGAAATGATGACTCCATGGCTATTCAAGCCATAGACTAGATCCACCTAGGCTCTCAGAGCCTCCAAGCTCCCAAAGCTACCTTGGAGCTCACATAAAAACCTAGATGCATCCAATTTGACATGATTAACTAAATAACCATGCCTTAGTTAGTTACAGAGTCTAGCACAGGGCTCATCGACCAATCATTCAATTAAAAAGTCCACATTTAGGATTTAATTACTCTCCTCAAACTAAGTTCCCTCTAGAATTCCATAGTTGCCATAACTATAAACTAGAGCTCCAAGCTCTTGAAGCCACCTAGGAAGTCAAATAGAATGCATCAAATCAAGTGTGATTAACTAAACAATCAAACTTCTGTCAGTTTTAGTGTCCACCCGAGGGTTCACTATGTAATCCACCATTGAATCATTCACTGCCTTGAGATGCTATGAGGTCTTAACATGTACTTATCTGTAAGAGTTGATGAGTTGTCCTCATGAGCATCTAGTTTCCCATTACCAAGTACATACTCAATACCCTTTACTAGCTAGGGTACTAAGCGACAACAACCTTGAATTTTTTTCTTCCTTGGGCTTCCAAGTACCCTTCATGCCCTTGAATAATATTCTTTTCATTCCAACACATTACTTCATATTTTTATTGTCACACTCTCCCTTCCAAGCTTAGGTAACCCCTTCACTGACTAACAGTCCCTCGGGTGATCCATCTTGCCAAGGATTTAGTGTGAAATATGAATGCATTCACATTAGGTTTGTTCCTTCACAAGGTGGTTGTCTTGACAACTACATAATCATTACCATAACAACCAAGATTAGTTTTCAAGCATTAATTTCATCAACAATATAACATACAACTATCAATCATCATGTAGTTATTAAGCACATGCTCACTAGATTGTGTGCATACACTTGCATATATCACCTAAGTATGGTCATGTACGACACATAATTTAGACATCTTATTCACTTTTAGAAGACCTAACAAAAATGGAAATGGTTAAAGAATTGTATCGTTCTATATCTTTCTCTGTGGAAGTCCATAGCATGACTATTTATTCAAATTCACTAGCCACTTTCTCTCTTCATACATGTTAATATTATAGTTATAATTGTACCCACTACCATGTCATATTTGAAACTATTTATTCAATCTTTTCCTATAAAACTCTCCTATCATTGTTACAATTCATCATGGCCCTATAACCTTCCAAGACATTTTAATCAATTTTTCCTACCCAGATCCTCATTCCAGGTTCACCAACATGCGCTTCCATTCATTAGCTTTTTGTTGGCTATTCACTTGTCAATTTTTGACTCTTATGCTAGTATATATGCTCTCAAGAAATTTTCAACACCTATAACCTCTGGTGAAATTCAATCCCAAAATTCTCATCCTAATTTGAATTCTAGAGTTTCCATAGTGTTTTCCTCATTAACAACTCTCTATTGGATACTTGTTTGTGTCATTCTAACCTATGGGTTGTAAGTTATGCCATGCAGAATGCTACAACCTATTAGGCCCCTTTTTTCCCTATCAGGATACATGTAGATTTCTCTCATATTTTTTCATAATACCTGAAACTATTTTTAGATTTTGTTTGTATAATTAAGATCTACTTGATGTTTGTTTTCTTTTCACTTGTCATAAGCCAAAATTTTACTTACGGGCTTAAAATTGTGGCCCTCTGAAGTTTAAGAATTTTTTTCCAATTTGTCTATGCCTAAAAACTCAAGAATTTTCCCACTGTTTGCAAGCCTATAACCACCCCTTTTCCCATGGATGGCTAATTGTCTTTAGCATAAGAACTGATTCCAATTTTGTTCTAATAATAGGCACAACTTATATTTTTTGTATATATGTATATATCTTATAAAAACTGTGTAAAAACTATGTAGAGCCCTACACTAATGCGCTCAAAGTTCTGACCAAGCTCCATATATCCACACCATAGAAAAATCCATTTGAAATATAAAATTATATGGACTTGCATAATTTGTTTGGGGCCTAATCCTTACCACATGCACCCTACTTTTGATATATATATATATATATATATATATAACACCTATATATATATAATACCACATGCAAAATATTGCATATATGATCCTTTCAACTCCACATTCAACCTTGCTTTGTAGGCCAAAGGTTCCATATACAAGGTCTATCCACCATTTTAAACATTTGAATATATATTTTGTAAACACACCACCTCCTTTGTAACTTGAATTACAAGGAAGGTTTAATATGTGTTTGATGGGAATAATCAATTCATACACATGAATATATATATATCTATATATATTATATATATATATATATATATATAGTGGCAAGAAAAATATGTAGGTTCTACCATAGGTGTGTTTGTGTGTGTGTTTTACACATGTTACAAGGAAAGGTTCCATGGCGAAACCTCCCTCTTTTCCTTTCCACCGTCACATGCATCCTCAAGTGGTCTATGGTGGCCCTTGAATTTGAAGCAAGATTGAGGGTAGTATTGATTATATACACCATTTTGGTGGCCCTTGCTAACATGCATCAATCCGATATTCAATATAAAAACACAAATGCATTCTCTCCACTGACCTATGGCTTATATCATAACATAAAATGAACCTACCAACATTATGTTATATGTAACTCTTGAATGTGTTGTGTACAACTTCATGTGTCATTTCAATCCTAGATAGCACTTTTGGATTTTGTAAATATTCACACGTTCAACGTTGGCTTGTTCCATCCCTGCAACAAGAGGAAGGTTCATATAATTATAATCCCCTTCTTTTTAACAAAAATAGGCAATACATGTAATTTCCATACATATATATAAGCAAAATTATGTGCATTCCTACTCATAAAAAACTTGTTTCCCCCATTCATCCTTTGACCTTTATAAGATCATCCTAAAGAAAATTTATATAATGGGTTCCTCAACCACCTTGTTTGCATACAACACGCCTGGACTCCTTTACTTGCATGGCATATGTAACCTTGTACCGCTTATGTTACAAAAAATTGTAAAAGAATTTTATTATAAACACACACATATCACCATACCACCCTTAGCCTTCGTCCCTTACTCTAAGATTTCTTATGCATTTGATGAGAGGTTTCATGCCATAAAATAATTAAAACAAATCATTGTGATTTATCACTATGTCAATACACTTTCACTAACCCTTTTATGCACTCAAAAAAATTAACATTGTAATAAGCATTATAAGTCATGATTGCTTTATATATATCTCACACACACACACACATACACATATTATTTTGATATGGACATGCATTTGGTTTGGGCATATAAACTATGTAGCACATTAGCTCAATGTACACTACCATATATGTAAAAAACAAATACACATATTTTTTTGAACCTTTGAAACATACGCACATTATTCAACTCGATAATTCAACATTTATCCTTTTATCATGGAGGGCGTTGCCCATGCATGAATTCTACCCCCCCTCAGGCAATAATCATTTTTATAGTCGAACCTGTAATTAGCCTGATTGATGATTACTATTTCTTCCTTGGAACCTGTAAACTAATACTAGAGTGAATTTTTACCATTCACATTCTCAAAAATTTTGTCAAACACCTCACAAGAAACATATGTTTTCCTTAATTATGCACAAACCTTAGTTCAATCAACCCATAGCCCATCAATTTCTCATCAGAAGTTCTATTAACCTTGTTGTATACCTTTGGCGACAACATTTCAAGACCATTAACAAGATTTTAACTAGTTCCACAAAGCATCATTCCATGAAATACATGTTTGTAACTCTTCAATATGTTCCCAAATTCGGCCCAACTAATCCTGAAAACCATCAAAATTTTTACCTGTAATTCCTTTAAATTTGGCGTAACCTTTTATGGCACATGTGTTGGAAATTATAAAAAAAAATTGTTTACTCCGCCTTTGACACTTTCAGTAATTACTTGGTGGACAACCTATGAACCTGCAAAAAATTGTCTGCAACTTGTTCCAATTCTAACCTAATTTATATGCATTGTTGAAACTGAGCTTTGATACCACTCTGTAATGTCCTCACCCTCGACAAGGAAACACTACTCAACAATATTCCATAATAATAATTAAATTAATCAACATAAGCATATTCATTAAAATTTTACCACAATTAAACCTATTCCTATATAATTTAAAATGCAGCATTGTATGCTATATATAGGAATTTAACATCACAATAATTGTAAATAAATATCCATAAAGGTATAAATAAATCATATCAATCAAAAATATAAATCATACAAATCAACAACATTAACATAAGAAATTCACATTAATGCACAACATAAATTTAACTCACAAGCACCAAACCCTATCTAGGGTTTGCATGCACATCATATAAGTAAATACAACACATGATACTCAACAACCATGACAAATACCTGGATCAGGGTTTATAATCAGATTTCGTAAATTTACATAAAAAACACAAATAAGATATCATAAAATAGGGTACTTATCTATAATAAAATATTTGACTAGTTGTGTGCTCTCCACGTTCCTCCCATCCGTAGACTGGGTAGCTCATAATCTCAACCACTGGTCACCTCCGTGCTAGGGAAACAACTCCATAGGAAATAATGGTCTATTAACAACCACAACCTTGGCCTCAACACCAACCCTAACAACCACGCTCTCCAACTATAGCCTCATGTCCCCCTAACTGGCACCTAAGTGGCTTAGCCTAAATCCCTCAGCGACGCCCACCTTCCAAAGTGACTTATAGTTGACCAAGATAGAATCTACTTGTAGATCTAGGAGCTTTGCTGGTGCCCATTGTCTAAGTTGCTAACAACTGAGCCGAAATCCCCACATATGGTTGTAGAGACCCAATAACGACTCACAAACTATCTCTAACCGTGTTCCTAACCATAACTCCATGGCACCAAGCCATAAACAAGGCCAAAAAAACCTTGGAGCACCAAACTCCCAAAGCCAACATAGGGGCTCCCATAATATACTGATGCATCCATATAACACAATTAACTTAATAAACACACCTCGTAGAGTTCTAGAGTCCAACCCTAGGACTCACTGGCCATCTATCATGAAGACTGAATTTCATCCCCATCCAACCATAACTGGTTGAATAAAAATGATGGAACAATCATAATAATCCCTATAACAAGAACCTACACTCATGTTTATATGCATGGCCCCAACTATCCATGTGGAACTTATTGAAGATTAACTAAAAACACAATTGTTGCCTTTTATCTCTTCAGTCACACTCCTAGTACTCTTTCCGTGGAGTGGGCTCCTCAACCAACCTTATTTTTTTTTCTATATAATACTACCTAAGCACCCATAGGGGATTTGAACCGGTGACCTATCACAGGGAGTGCCTTAACAATACGCCCATTCACAGTCAATCCAAAGCCTCGTGGGCTCAACCAGCCTTATTTTTATTGTTATTATAATATTTAATTACAATATAATTACAAATCCAAGCTCTAAGGCCCCACAACCTTTAAAAACATATCCCTCCATACCTAGCCCCACAATCTATTTATTATCGCTAGATGGGCACGTAGACCTATAATATCATTTTGGATCACCAACCTATAAGTCAAATACATCCATCTCACCAGCCTAAATATAATATTATATTTTATTACATCATGAATGGTTGGGATATTACACTACTAGAATACATGAAGAACAACATACTACATTCATAGGATATGTTATTAGATTTTAAGTAGATCAAAAGCAAGCATGGAGAGGCTAAAAAGGCTTAGGGTGTTTTTTTCCTTAAATATATGAGAAATCATGTTAGGAATTAGTTCCCATTAAAATAATAGAAGCGTATATAATTTTTTAGGAGAATCACCAAATAAGCCAATGTACATCCCTAGCTAATGTTATGTTCAAAATACATAAAAGAAAATATAAGTGCATACCATACTTTTTAGGAGAATCACCAAACAAGCCAATATACATCCCTATCTAATGTTATTTTCCAAATACATAAAAAAAATAGAAGTACATACCGTGCACACCAATGTGAGTATGAAACACAACTCCAAGATAGATAAGAGAGATAAGTTACACACTAACTCCTTAAATAATAATAGAACCTCATCTAGATACTTGAATACATTCATACTTCCAAATAACTTGTCCTTAACATGACTACATGATCCATATATATACTTATTCAAACATTGCACATGTGGCCCCTTCATTACTATGATGACCCTATTCAATATACATTTACACATTACATGCACATTTAACCCCATATGTTCCCCCACCTAGCTCCAAATAAATTTAAACCCATATATTCCCCTCTTGGGGTCATATTAACTATGTATCAAAGAGCAAATGAGAATATGGAGTAATTGCAGTTCATCAATTAGAGAAGGAAAGGACCACTGAGATAATTGCAATAAGATATGTATTATTCACATCCTTAGTATTTCATTTTTTTTTTTACAATACTTAGATGCACGATCCTCCCATAGTTCATCAAATTATAAAATGGAAATTCAAATGCCACAAGATGAAGCATCATCCTCAAACTCAACCTTTTCCATTACAATCTTAACAATTGTCTTAAGGACCATGGCCTAACCCTCCACTGCCTTGGATACTTGAAGGACAACAACTACAAATCTTGCTTCCATCTCCTACAGAAATTATTGACCACTTGTCACCTAAACAACCACAAATTCCTTCCCAGCCAAGAATAGACATGCTCAACTAGTTTGTAATAATGACATGATAAGCCTGCTTCCATCCTCCTCATTAAATTTATTGGAACTAAGTGAGTTAAATATTCTCTTAAGAAAAATTTTGGAATCCCCTTTTCCTCCTCTCCTTACTAAACCAGTAGATACAACCCTTTAAGAACAAGAAATCCAATAGAAAAAGTAGCAACCCTCTCTGGCAGAGGAAACCCCACATTATTTGAAGAGGTTAGAAGAAAATAAAATATATAATTAATCTGAAAATGAACTTATAATATAAGTAAAAATATGTGTAAAGTTCCCTCTTCTATAATTTATTAGATATGTCCCCATTTACAATAAAAACATCAAGGAACTACACATACATATCTCTTGAAGTAAGAAAATGAACCCCCCTACCATCAATGTTGTAGGGAAGCTTATCGATGGCAAGTTTAGAAAAATATTTACCTGAATACGTTGATATAGGTAGCCTTCTTGTAGATATCTATATATAGTGGTTGATATAGAATATCTTGATAAATTTATGGCCAAAAGGAAATTTAATGACCAAGGATACTATGCATATGTTAAACTTGAGTGAATTATTGGCGCATACAACCATTTTTGTTTAGCTCATAGATAAGTCTATTGTTATTTTAGAGGGAATGTTAGAAGATATCATATTTTCAATAGATTCATAGAAATATCTAAAAACCTTTATAACTCTAGAGATCAACGTAAACTCAATGGATATCCCCTCATACTTGGTAGACCATGGTAAGCTACAACATATGCATACATTGGGTGTGAAATATGAGATGGTGAAAAATCTCTCTCAAACTACATCCAAATTTTGTATCTTGGCTCTATCCATGTTCATGAATACATTGGTAATGAATATGATGAAGAAAAATAAATCACTTCAACAGAAAATAAGAACTGTTGGGAATATTTACTCATTGCTAAAACAACCATTATTTAAAACAAAGGAGATTGTTTCTACCAAAACTTTGACAATTAGTAGTAAATTAAGCCATATCCATGAACAAAAATAATTAGAAATCCCCCAAAATTTGAAGTTCTACCTCTAGATGGAATTAAAGTGGAATGCAAGGAATTCATCGTACTATTTATAAACAACATATATACATCAAGAATGATAATTTTCTGATAGGGTAGTCTTTAGGATGAACCTTGTACTCAAAGATATAGTTAAAAATGAACGAAAAAAGCTTTTGGATGTAGGTTTCATTTATTGTTTCTTAGATAGTTAATGGGTATCTCCTTTAGTTATTGTTGCCAAGAAAGGAGAGAAGTGGAGTACCTATGTGGACTATAGATAAATTAACAATGCCACTAGAAATGATTATTTACCCCTTCCATTCATTGAAAGAGTGCTAAATGCCTTATAATTCATGAAGACATATTTGGAATCCCCACCTTTTCTCATCCATAAGATAGGTATCCATGAATAAGTATCTCAAATTTCATCCTTCAAGAAAATTTCCCCATAATAATATTTAGATAGAGTTTCCCCATAATTACTAAATTTCTAAAAAATACATGCATAGTGAAAATTTAACAATGTAGTGGAACAAAATAGCATCAATTCATATAAATTTAGGACAACTAAATGCCCATGAAGAAAATAAGAAATACCCACAAAGAAAATACATAATACATAATTACCTATGATAGAGAATGTTGGATTCACACGTATACTAAGAAGGGGGAGGGGTGAATCAATATAGTCCAATTTCTTACTTACTTAAACATTCATGAGTCATAACCAAACAATATGATATATGGAACCCAACATATAAATTAAAATTTCTTTATAAAAAATATTTGTAGGCATGAACTTACTAATACAAATTATGTAGGCACTGACCTACTCTTACAAACTTTGTAGGGGCCAAAATACAAGAGACACCAATCCCCATGCCACAGTATTTGTAAGTACTGAGCTACAAAACACACTAATCCCCTCTATTGCAAGGCTTGTAGGCACAAACCTACAAGAGACACAAATCCTACATGTTACAAGATTTGTAGGCACCAACATACATGAGACACTAATCCATTCTACTACAAGGTTTGTAGGCATCAACCTATAATAAATACCAATCCCCTCTACTACAATATTTCTAGGCACGAAACTATAGGAGACACCAAACCCCTTTATTGTAATATTTGTAGGAACCAACCTATAGGAGACACATATCCCCTCTGCTGCGAGATATTTATAAGAATCTACTATTTCATTAAGTCTAGTTCCTACTTCTTCCATCACTAGGTCTATTAGCTAATGTTTCCTTCACTAGGTCTACTGTCTACATCTACCTTCACTAGGTCTTCTTGTTGCTTCTACCTTCACCGAGTTTGTTTCTCCCAAAACTTGTTTTTTTGCCTCCTCTTAAGAAAAAACATGTACAACATCCCATGTATGCAATATTGCAAATATAATTTTAATTTTTTTACCTAAGTAACTTCTATAAGTTTCCTCGAATCTTTAAAAATTGCATAGTCTAAAACTCCCAGAACATAAGCTATAGAAAAATGCCAAACTAACATGTTTGAAGTTGATTTTAAGAATATTCTATAACCCTAACTTCTAGAGGGAATATCTCTTAACTAATAGTGATCCAAATTCTGAAATTTTATATCACAAGTACTTGGAGATCTCTCCCTTATCTCCTCTAGATTTCATAGTTTGAAAAACCATAGGGAAAAAAATTTATAACATAAATGAAAAGCTAACATGTTTGAAGCGTATTTATGGAGCATTTAAGAACTCTTAACTTCTTCAGAGCATATCTCAATAATTATAGTGAACCAATGTTTTCAATTTCTACCACAAGTACTGAGATATATCTCCTCTATTTCCTCTTGACTTCATAGTCTGAAACATATTAGAAAAATATTATAATGAAAATTCTAGGATGACCCATTTGAAGTAGATTTCATGAGCATTTAGGAATCCTAACTTCCTCAGAGTATCTCTACAAAATTGTAGAAAAAACGAGTCAAAAATTTGTACCATGGGTATATGGATATATCTCTCTATCTCCTCCAAGTTTCACAGTCTTAAGTAACTTAGAATAAAATTTATAGTGAAAATTACAACTTGACATGTTTGAAGTGGATTTCAAGAGCATTAAGGAACCCTAAATTCCTTAGGTCATATCTTCAAAATTGCAGTGAACCAAATTATTACATTCTACCACAAGTGAAAAAAGATATCCCCTCTATCTTATTTAATTTTCATGATCTAAAACATCCTGGAAGAAAAGTTATAATCAAAATTTCAAGCTGACCTATTTGAAGTAGATTTTAGGATCATTTTGGAACCCTAATGTCCTTAGATCATATATATGAAATTGTAATGAACCAAAGTATGATATTTCTACCATATGTACATAAATATTTTCCCTCTATCTCCTACAACTTTCACAATTTGAAACATCACAGAAGAAAAGTTATAGTGAAAATTCCAAGATGACTCACTCACTCCACAAATCACATTTTTCCTCCATATATAAGACCAAGCAGTATTCCCTGGCTAATGTTGTACACCTCAGATATATTCTTTCTTGTATGGTCTTCAAATGAACTCATATATCCTTTATTTATGGTGTATCTATCATTACAAGAAAAAAGGACATTGGTGAGGGGCGAAAAATGTCACCATAAGCTCATTGGTGACGGTCAAAAGAGCCTTCATCACCAAAAACTGAACGTCGCCAAAGGTGGCATTGCCAAAAGTATAGGTGTTGTATTGACATTCAAAATCTATCACCAATAATGATTTATAATGATGGATATCAATTGTCACCATTTCATATGAGAAATGGTGATGGACCATAGCTTTCGTCACCAAAGGTGGCATCGCCAAAAGTATAGGTGTTGTAGTGACATTCAAAGTCTGTCACCAATAATGATTTATAATGACAAATATGATCGCCACCATTTCATATGAGCAATGGTGATGGACCATAGCCTCCGTCACCAAAAACTGAACATCAGCAAATGTGGCATCACCAAAAGTATAGGTGTTATGATGACATTCAAGGTCCGCCACGAATATTGATTATAATGACAGATAGTGATTGTCACCATTTCATATGAACAACAACGATTTATTGTGATGGATATTCTGTGGTTGTCACTATTAGTGCATATATATGGTGATGTTCGTTGACCATCACCAAAAGCTGCATTTCTAGAAGTATAGGTGTTGTGGTGACATTCAAGGTCTGTCACGAATAATTACTATAATGACAGATAGCAACCTTCACCATTTCATATCAACAACAATGATTTATGGTTACGTACCTTTACGAGCCATCACCATTGATGCATAAATATGGTGACGTTTGTTGACCGTCACCATTTCATATTTTGGTGAGGGTTGAAAAATGTTACCAAAACTCATTGGTGATGTTCAAAAGAGCCTCCGTCACTAAATATTGATCATCGCCATTCCATATGGATGTTAGGGCATAATGGAATTGAACCACCAACCTTCTGCTTGTGAAACAGGTGCTCTTCCATTGAGCTAGCACCCTTTAAAGAATTAGACTTTTAAAAATTAGACCTTGAAACTTCATAAATTGTAAATTCTACAACTTTCAATAAATTGAAATCTTGGAAATATTTTACTAAACAAGCAAAGCAACATCAAATTTGCAAGTCCTTGCCTAATGGTTATGGAAGTTATGAAAAGTGGGTGGAGGGAAAAATAATTATGTATAAAAGAATCAATATGTTCAGTTGAATACTCAATTAGAAGTGAAACTTTGAAGACATCTATAATCTATAAATGACCTATAACTAGCAAATGCACCAAATATTGCAAAGGAAATGTCATAAGTGAATAGCATATGGAGGAAGAACATTGATGAAGACAGATGCAATATGTTATAGGTTGAGTGAAAGAAAAATCTCAATGTTGTTGTTGTTTGGTGTTTAGATATCTGAATGATATCTAAACTTCTGTGCAAATGTAATATGGATCTCAAGAAAGCATGAACAATATATATATATATATATATATATTATATATATATATATATATATATATATATATATATATATATATATATATATCCCCTTTACATAAACCAACATGCAATTTGGAATTTCACAAGTCCGCACTCTGACAATAACCAACAAATAAAAGAAATTGACTTGGACAGAAAGCAATAGCTTCACCTTCATTCTTGAGTTGATTTTGTTTATTTGAATTTGACTCGTGACATTCTTTATCTAAAAAGGAACAAAATCATCACTAGTATTAAATCATCAAATGCGACTTTGGATATCCCACTGACATCTGTGTTTTTGTTGCGATGCTTGAAAACCATGGAGTTTCCTATTAATAGTAGAATAATATGTGTGCTTGTTGCTCAAGAACACATTCCTTATTAACCATTGTTACCTGACAGAAACCAAAGAGACAACACAATATCAGCGTACACAAAATCACCTACCGAAATATAATAATAACTTAGCAAAGAAGTCTAAAAGATGTTCTTAATTAATAAACTTTGTATTTGGAAATACTCTTTCTTTATATTTAAAAAAGACTATGTTGTACAACACTTTTGTCTATTTATCTAGGCAATTATATCATAGCATATGTCACATAGTAGCAATCTACAGTACCCAAAGTAAAAAGACAAATTTACTCAAAATATAGATTTAGAAAAGAGCTTTGAAAACTATAAGTTTGTCGTCATGCAAGTTGTGTAGGCTATGCAGGTAGCCATTATTTCAAAATGGTTGATGTTTCAACCCTAAAAGTTATTGTGACAACCACAATGAGCTAATTAATATAACATCTAATTATGTATTCCAGTGTGAGATTATAGCGACAAAAAGGTAAAAATACCATCACTTGAAACGATATGTCAAATACTTAAGAAGTTTTTAGTTTACATATAAATAGAAAGGTATAAAATCATGTTTAACAACAGAAAAGGATTAATAAATATGGGAGCTATTGTAGTCAAAGCAGTGAGACTTTTGTAAAGGTAATTTAACTTGCAAGGCTAAAAAAGGATGTCTACGTATAACAGCACAACACCAACTCCATCCCCAAAAAGAACACAAGATCTCCAGTATGTACAATCAACATATCTAGAAAGAGCATCTGCTCCAATAACCAAAACATGTTTAAATCCACCACCTATCATTGTTCCAAGAATACTAACCATAAGCAAATGAATTATACAAAAAAAATTGGATTTATCAGCGATCAGAATAGACACAACAACTCATCTTTTAGGAAACATGTAGTTGTTACAAGACCCAACACAAAGCCATTACAAGAAGTTGTAATGTAGAAATCCAAGGCTTTTATACAACCCACCTCACTTTGTACCTGATATCAAAATTGCATTTTTTTCTAATATATAATCATGAGTATGAATAGTTAATGCAAAACTTTACAAAAAAATATCTAAAATTTACACATAGTAAACTGTATTTGTTAAAATTATACAAATTGACACAAAAAATACCAATTTAATATGGTTAACGGGAAAAAAGGTTATTCTGTAAGGACATAGGTTGTCAACATGCAAAAACTTAATCCTAACATTAACATGAAATCCAAAAAATTTGGAACTTTTGAGAGTGAGAAAACAAAATATTTTATAGAACCTTAGTTGGATCCCATTTAAAAACTGGAGCAATTATATATTTCCATAAAATAAACACATGTACAATCACTAATATCAATTACTTTTCATTTGGATATCATGAAGCAATCCACTTTGTGGTGGCTATTGCATGCAATTTTCATCTAAACTCAATAGGAATGTAGTTGCAGAAAGATGTTCATATACCAAAATAATTATCGATGTAGGTGGAATATTTTGTGGTACCATTTTGTTACATATGTGAGAAGCAAATACTACTAACAGAGAACTGGCAATTTTTTAAAAACATAATACACACATGCACACAAGAACAAGTTTTGAAGACACCAAATCATGAAAGTGATTGCAAAATGTATCCCAATGAGAAATTCTTATAGTGAAGTTCTTTGATTAAGTCTGTGTAAATACATTTGAAATTGGTTGCTACCTTGCATAGGTAACAAATGTAGCCTCAATCACAAGGCCCACAACATTTAAGGAAGCTCATTTGCTGAAAATTCAGAACATTAAACCTAACTATTGACTAAAGTGTGGTTTACTGACCATGGCACATGTGGTTTAGAGGACCATCAAATTCTACTAAATGATTAAAATAGAATCTGCTTAACTATGATATTTCATATGTTGTGTCAGTTAGTCTAGTTAGTCATGAAAAACATGCTCACTTTCTCGTCTTGGTTATGGTCTGCTTCTAGTTTGCATGTGTTCTAACCTCCATCTAGTATCAATTGTTTCAATCATTTGTAATTTTTTGTCTTTATGCAATATGCAAAGATGTTTGCAATACCTTTGCAGATCAAATATGGCATGTCTAGATCACCATATATAAAATTCTATAAATTTTATAGAATTTTGTATATGGTGATATAGACATGCCCTATTTGATCTGCAAAGGTATTGAAAACCTCTTTGGATATGCTGGCAAGTGGCAACTCTCGGCTATGAGGGTTTCATTGTCCAAGAAACAATTCAACTTTAAAAAGTGGAACAACAAAGTCTCCTTAGGGAATGAAAAAAAATTACAAGCTCCTTTTCTATATGTCTTATAGGTTATTTCCTTAATGATTTTTTGATCGGATTTTGAACTACTGTGAGACTCAACTCAAACAAATTCATGAATAGGTGGCTAAATGGTAAATACAGGTATGGTCCAAAACGATAGAGGATGTTGACAGTGATGTTGTTATAAAAAAAGTCTCTTAAGTCACTAAGAAGAAAACTAATAAAATAAGGAAAATAGGGATGCTTAGCATGTGGAAAATAAGGATGCTTTGCATATATTATGACAAGGCACTATAAACTAATTGCAGGGAATAACATACTAAAATATGATAGAATGATCATCTTTGACTCATAGATTTGCAAACAAGAGGCACAAGTTCATTCAGAAAGAAAAAGGATTTTCACAAGGCAATACAAAGTATTTGTGAGAAGCAACAGACTAAACTAGGATAACAATCATATGCTTTGAGTTAGAAATTTTCACAACATGTATAGATTCCTCCGTATGTAACAAAATAATTTTGATATGAGAAATTATATCCAAGACCTACCCTATATAAGAGATCGGATCCAAGTATCTTCCCATTGGTTCGATACTTGATTCGTAACTAGTAGTCCTGGTTCTTGACCAATGTGAGCCAAAGCTCTGGAAATCAAGGATGCAAGAAATAGGTAGGAATGATACAATATATTAATTAAAATATCCAGCCAGAAAGTATTATATTAGGGAAATAGGAACATGAATATACTCCTTTGAAATAGATAAAATTATTATATTTTTACGTCAACTTCTTCATTATTATCCCACCCACCATGAAAATTATATACAAGAACGTTTGTGAAAATTTCCAGGAATGTCTCGGGTATGGTCAGCAAGTCCCTTCATCCCCAATGAAATCCATCGCAAAAAGGGGCATTTCCTTGCTCCGCAAAAAACCAAAATAGTGGGTATGATATCTTCATTTTCTTTTTTTTTGCCCGGGGGGGGTATACAAGAATAGTAAAGGATAGTGTCAACCATTTTATCATCAACTTGTAGCTAACATCTTTAGATCCATGTTTAGCTCAATGTTGCTAAAATTTGAAAATGGACAATCCAAACTAGAAGCAACTAGTTCTAGTACTGCTTTGAGAATTTCCAGTCAAAACCCACTCATGAAACTAGAATTGATCAATCTTTCCCAAAACTTCCAGTTTAGGAAAAAATCAATCAAACTTGACAGTTTGACAAATTTTATACGATTGCAGCCCCAACCTTAGAAAAAGGAAAAAAACTAAACCTACAAAAATCCTAAAACTTCCATAAACCTCATTTCCCATCTATTTAATCATTCCCCCTATATTTTCTTCACAACCTTCTCATTGATCATTTGATCAGTGAAAAGCGTTGATTCAACAATATTCTTGTGTTGATTCATAGTGCTTCTCAATCTGATTCAGAGAGTTTCATCCAATGATTTGGAGCACTCAAGATTTGATTGGGGAGTTTCTTGGATCTATTACTAAACCTTATTTGGATTAAGACTTGGAGTATTGATTTGAAGATTTTATGAGGGTGCTTATTGTGTTTTTGGTAATTTTGTAAACATCATGTTAGCAAAAATATCACGAAGAATCAAGAAAAGAAAACATTGACAACATCAGGAAAATATCACAAAATATAGGCAAATTTAAAAAATACAAATTATTCAAAGACACAAATAATTGACTTTATGCCCCTCCATCGATGAGTAGGGAAAATAATTTCATGCATCTCATGATAATATTGAGATATTTACAATATTCTCATGCTATTTTCTATAATGAAAACACTGCACAGTTTATCGGCAATAATGTCATTATGGGGTAAAATTTATGACATTGCAATAATACCAAGACCATGATAATCACAATGTTTGCAACACTAGTTTTTGGAGCTACTCTTTTGTTGATTCCAGATGTTGATTCAATATGTTCCTGCAATTGATTTAGATATGCTCCTGAAACTGATTTAGAGTGAAGACTTGGTACTTGTAAAGGTATTTACAAATATTCTTCAAACCCTATTTCTCTTAAGAGAGTTTGTTAAAAATATATAGAAATTAAATGTAAGGCTTTATTTGAAAATTCTTTATGTGGTAAGAAAAATGCCATGGCTCCCAAACATAAAAAGGATCCTACATGGAACCATTTCCAAATAGTTGGGGATGAAATGTTATGCAACTATTGTCCCATGGAAATTGGTGGGGCGGTGGTTATACATAGAATGGTAGTCAAAACAACACCTGGAAGATATACTAGGGAAAATTCAATGTTTATCTAAAAACTCAGCCAAATTATAATCTGGCATACAAGCTGCTATTGAAAGTTATAACACGAGGCAAAATATATGCAAGAATAAATAGGAAGAAATGGAAGTGAACATGATAATGAAACCCATAGTTCTAAAGACTCCATTACTCATCCTGCTAGGGATACCTTTAGAATCCCAATCCATCCAAAAAAATGAGGGTGATTATGGCACAAAGAACACAATTCTAACAGGTAAATAGTTGACTCAATCTTTGTATCCAACAAGCAACAACACCCATAGTTCTTAGCCCACCATTGATAACAAATGGAGGAAGTTGCTTGGGAATGCATGGCTAGATGGTGACATGATGCAAAGATAAATTACAATCTAAGTTCAGTAGGATACAGATAGGGATCTGGACACATATTTGCCAAAATTTTGAGAAGCCAGGATCCAGATATAGTAGGAAAATGGCAAGTACAAAAATATTTTTTAATATATATAAAGAGAGACAATTAAAAAAAAACAATCAATAGTCAAATTCGTTCAGGAATGACAAGAGTAAAACTACAAGTTTATAACCAAAACCAAAAAAGAAAATTCTAATGCATGTTACTATTAGTCATCCATGTATTATAACTGATAATTTGATAAGTCATAACCACCATTGACTAGTGATAATTTTGAAGACCTTCTCAGCATGAGAACATCGTAATTCATAACAATATTTTTGTAAGCAACATCCACATGTCCATATCAATAGTGAATAAAGGGGTGTCTTGAAGACTATGGCAAGACTAAATAACAGCGTTAGTGAAGTGACCAACATCGTAGCACATAAGGGTAGAATAGACATTGAGAACAAACCTTGAACATGATGATAGATAAAACCTTCTCAAACCTTGAAATTGTACAAAAAATTAAGTAAAATGATTGGCCTCCAGTTTATCACCATATCCCTTTTTATTCCTTTAAGAATAAGCTTGATCAAATCTACATTTACCTACTCCCCCATGTGCCTATTTCCAAGGATTTTCAAAACAGCCCAAGGAAGCACTTACATGAATTCAAGACACATTTCTAGCCATTGAAATGGTAATTATAACAAAAGAACCCAACATAAAAGTGATTCCCTACAACAAAAACTAACATTAACAAGTTAACGAATAAATGCACGCAGAACTTCACATTTAACTTCAATGTCACTACAATTCATTTTTAGGTTAGGCAGATTCTTCTCTTTTAATCAATGCAATTAAGGTAATGAGTTTAAACTTTAAAGGCATTCCCTTAATGTTCACTTATGTAGATGAATTGTTAAATTGGCTTGAACAACCTATACTTTTTTGGTTGGGCTAACATCTACTTTTTAGTTTTTTTTTCCCAGGGAAAAATCACAATTTTCTATTAGAAAAAGAAAATTACACACTGTAGATGCATGTGCGACATATGCCATATGTTGGGTCGTATCCATTAAAAAATTTGTTCTTACAAAATTACCCATGTAGGGTGTACAGTAATTGTTTATATGAAAGTTATATACAAGTATGTATATGTCATGTACTATGAGGAAAAAGCAAAAATATACTACACAAAATTAGGACCTATTGGCCCTTAGGTAGATCTGATCTATGTACGACCGATGATAGTACTAGAAGTGTTTGTCACCTTGTTGTTCTTTTATGATCCATATTCCCCTGGGATGGACCGTGCTCGCCTTTAAAAGTTGGTCGATAGCTTGATTATGCTCCCTATAAATATGTTGACAAGAAATATATTCAAATTGGGATTTAAATAACATGACTTCATCCAATATATTTCTAAGAGTATTCATATGACATGTAGATGCATTATTGAACCAGGTAATTCGGTTATTTGAATCCCCAAAAATATGTAGTTGTTTGCATTCATGAGTAAGTGAAAAATGGAGAAGGTGGCAAAGTGTGATAAGCTCAACAAAATTATTAGTTCTAGTCCCTAGACCCATTTGAATGCAAAATATATGGTTTTCAGATTGGTGTAATAGAATCCCCCCCCCTTCCCCCGCATCCATGTTCCTATGCAGCACCATCAAAAAAATCCCATGACATATTGCTATTTATAACTTCTGTGGTCACTTCCCGGACAATAGGAGTGTTGTCTTCATTTGGTATTTCGTGAAAAGAATTTAGGATATGAGCAATGGATACAGGCCAGCAAATAGCTATCTCCCTAAAAATAATTCCATTCTGATTTAGACATATGGTCCAGCAAATGATCAAGGATAAACAATGGTGATTTGGGTTTAAATTCCCTGCCCTCCAGTGATCCCATGCTTCCACAGTGGAATGTCCTATCCATCCCGTACTTTTTAGTTGTATTGACCTGAAAAAATATTTCATGTATCCTCATTCTTATGGATTTATGTGGACTTCCAATATTATTGGAAAGTTCACAAAATAAAATATTCAACCATATATATTATGCTACAATTTGAGCTAGGTATTTAGAGTACAAAATCCTTCAAAGATAAGATATAAAATCTACTCATCAATTAAAAAACTGGGAATCCAAATAAATTTTTTAAAAATATTCATCTTATCTTGGACATTTGTATTCTCCCCCTATCTTTTACATGAATAAGAACAAAATTTCCAACAATCTCCCCCTTTTTCATTTATGGAAACCCTTAGTCAACTCTGGAACAATATTGTGATACTACCTAACTTTTAATTGGGCATGCATCATGGTCTCTCCCTAACAATGAAATTATTGGTATCCCATATCTTTTACATCCATTAAAACCTAATATTTAATAATATCCCACTTTGTCATTGATGGAAACCCTATACATTTGAGCAATGTTGTTGAATAACTCCCCCTGTCTGTAATTTCTCCCCCTTTGACATCAATGAGAAAGGGTTACTCCCCCTATCTACAACTTATCCCCTTTTCTAAAACTTCTCCCCCTTTGAATGGAAAAGAGCTACTCCCCCTGATTTTGTGATTTATTTTACTAATTATTTTGGAGTGACACCAATCCCATATAATAATTTTCTCCTTTAACTTCATCAAGGACATTTACCTTACTTAAGATCCTAATTGCTTTTTCCACCAATCTTCTTGAACTTACTTTCTTTATTTCACATCCTTTGGAATGAAATGTTAGATCATATCCATGATCACACATTTTACTTACAATTAGAATTGTTGGGTAATTTAATGAGTGTTAAATTACTTAGCATTAAAATGTCAATCTAGGTTCGTAAACTTGTGAAGTACACTTGCACAAAATATGCTAGGAAATTAACCTTCAATTTAAAAGAAAGCCTAATGTAATGAAAGGAATTGCAAGATTGAAATTACAATAAAATATTATTCATGAAATGATATCCAAATAGAGCACACACATTTTATGAAAATCATAAAAAGCATAAATTCATGAAAAGTTTATTCTATTTTGTAATGAAGCATAAAGAAAATTATTCTAGGAATGCAATAAGATTTAATCTAAGGAAAGAAATAGATCTTGAGCTAACTAGTTCTAGACTAGAAAACAATTAAATTCTAATTTATGAAGAGTAAAAAACAATTATAATCTATGCAATTCTAGACTATAAAAGACGAGTACATTTTATGATATGGAAGGCAACCAAATTCTATACTATGAAAGCATTTAAACACTATTTTATGAAAGAATTTAAACTCTATTCTATGAAAGCATTTAAACTATATTCTATGAAAGCATTTAAACTCTATTCTAAGGGAAATAAATACATATTTATTTGATGAAAATAAACATATTCTATTCTAATAAAGACCGATTTTAAATGACAGGAACGAAGCATCAAAGTGAACAGTATTGATTATGGAAGGCTATGCGCATGTACAAAATTCAGAGTTCATTCATGATTGTGAAAAAAATCATGTCATATCTATAAATTTGAGACTAGAGGAAATTATACAAGTGAAAGACTAGTAACAAAAAATATTAGCAAATGTTTATATTATTTTCAAAAGTTTATTCAAGTGCTTGTATCTACAAAAGAATAAGAAATAAATGAGTAAAAGATAGTTCTAAAATTAAATGATCAAATAGATCATTAACAAAGTACTGAAAGAAATCTTATAGGAAATTAATGTAAAGAGACTAAATTACACTCATATTCAATAGGAGGCCCTCCTGAGCCATATGAGAGGTGAAAACTCATAGAACTTGTTGATAAAACATGGGTTATTTTCATGAAGGCACAACCATAATAGAGAATTTTATTAACATAACAATGTGTATATAGGCAAAAATATCTTAACTTAACACGAAATATAATAAATATATTTGAGCATATGGTTCACTTCCTAGTGAAGCATTTTATAATGTTCTAAAATAACAACTCTAAGAAACTAATTGCTATAAGCTAGAGCTATGGATCGACATCTCAATCTTTGATTTCTATAAGAACTCGAATTCACATGATTCACTATCAAGGAAGTGACTCATGTGGATATTTATCTTCCAAAGATACCATAATCCTTTAAATCTTCTCATTTATTTAATATCATGGTTGCTTGTTGTAGAATCATGCTCTCTTGATACTCTATTCTAGTGTCGGGTATTTTGAATATGCCATGTCATAGTTTGACCAAAGGTTTGAATTTGATGTTATGGTCATCCTGTGGACTTTTGTTTGTGACCAAAAGGTGGAGAACCATGTATGCACCATTTGTCATCTTCTCATGTGCATTGGTTGATCTCTCTTCCATGGAATATATTCAAACTTTGGATTCAATTGTGGAATATTAGTGAAGCTGCAAAATGTATTAAATTATGTAACTCATGCAAATTAAGCCAAATTTACAAATAAAAACATATAGAATTGAGATAATACGAGACCTTTACCTTATTGCTTGTTTATGTGGATTTTATGGCTATTTATTTCAAAATAATAGTGTAGTGATGTAAGGATAAGTTGCAAATGAGTGAAAAGTGAGGTAACAAATTGTCAAAAAAATGCAATTCTTGTGGCCCAACATTCCCCCTGCTTAGGGTTTTGCATGTCCACATGCACTTGTTAGTAGAAAATTTTCATAATTGTAGTAGCACTAATCTTTTAGAAGGTCTCAAATAAAATGTCGAAGTTGCTCTAGACTCCTTTCTTAGGCATAGCAACTGACCATCTTGGTTTCCTCATCAATATTCTGGTCTTTAACCCTTTAATTTTTTGTTGGAGCAACTTGTTGGATTTATTGAGTTTTAAATTCTTATAATAGCAATGATACATGCGTTTGGACATTTTGTCATTCTATTTTTTGAGCAATTAATTTTCTCTTTTTACATGTTTTTCCAACAATTTAAGTTCAACTATCTCCTCGTTTAATGTATTAATAATTTATTGTTCCACGTGGAAAGGAATACAATCATCTTGTACATGGATATTAAGTATTGGAACATCATTATTGTAGGTATTTTAAAAGAGAGGATTTACCTTATCTTTATGTACTTCTTTCTCCAATGATTCAAAATAATCGTATGCATGTTTTTCAATTATATCTAGCTCTAAACTCTTTTCTTTTGGAACTGATGGCACTAGCGGTTTTGGCTCCTAGATATTTATAAGCTTTGATTAATCAAAATTATTTTTCTTCAACACGTTACTTGTAATTATTTGACACTTCTTTCCATGATTTGGCTCTTTTGGTTCTTAATAATTTTTCCTCTAGTGATATTTTTCTTTTCTGGTCAAGGGAAAACAATGATGTTTGAATTATTTCCTTTAATTGTTTTGGCTGTCTTTGGTACATTTCCCTCTTACTCTTTAATATTATGCTTCTTTTTTGGTCTTCCTCTTGATGGTTATACTGAGGTTCTTGACATATTTGAACCCTTTCTCATTTTGGTTGTATCTCGATTCTCCTCCAGTGGATCTTCTGGTGTGGCAATTTTCTTTGTGTCTTCAATATTGATATCCCATGTCTCAGCTAGATCATTGTTCTCTATACCTTGTATTGGTACCTCTTGATTTCTTATATTCTCCTCCTGAGGATTAGGCTTTTAAGGAATCCTACTTCTCTTCTTTTTCATTCTTGGAACCATTTCTTCATCTGAGACTTTGAAAAAATGGTTTCTGACAAAAAAAATATTTCCAATTACCATTTCAGGATTTTAATTATGCTTCAAAAATAATTTTTACTAGTCCATGATGATAAAGATCCCCATCAACATTGTTGGAATTCCTTTGAATATTGAAAACCATTTTCTTTAAGTTATTCAGAAGATAGTAAGGTAAATTTAACTCTTTAACCTTTTCAAACTACAATAATAGTTGAACATGGTAAAACAAGATGACTCCATATATGCCTTCACATGTAAGAGATTCTTACAGAACAAATAAGAAAAAAATCCATTTCCTTTTAAAGGTAGATACTGGAATACCTTTTCTAAATGCCAAGATGCCCATTTTTGGATTTTGTAAGAAGTATTTCCATGAATTGTCTTTAAGTTTCTACATTTGAAATAATTATAGCTGATTCTTGAGAGTCCTTTAGCTTATGGTAATAATGACTTTGTCACCTTCAATCTAATGTCCCAAATTTCAGCTTCAACACCTTCGAACACCCTTGAAAATGCCTTTTTGACCTTAGTATCATAGCCTTTAAAATTTTCCATGAAATTCAATCATCCAACTTTCTTCAATTTCTTTCTGACCTTGGGATATGCAGCTAGGAACTTCACTCCTTTAGGTTCATGACAAATTATGGCACCCATGGTTGTAAGTGAAGATTTTACCTAAAAATAACACTTCAACAATTGTTACAGGGAAAGGTGAGAGATGGATCAAATGACTTCATGACATGGACAAGGAGGGTGATAGATAATAATGGAAGAAAGGTTATGATAATACTATATGGTTGTAGTCAAATGGGACTCTCCTATATTGTTTACCCATAATCGCTCAATTAAAACTCTTGTGCTATGATATAGTTTTTTTTATTTTTCATTTTCCAAATGGGATAAGGAGTCTTAAGGATATTATGGAGTGATGTGAAATATGGATTTATTGTTCTATCATTAGGATTTGAGGCTTCCTATAAGCCTTTTTTGATTTATTGAAATTATGGTAAACTAGTCCATGTATTTACCCAAATTATTAAACTTTAATAAATTGGCTAATTATATGTGATGTTACCTTTCAGGTTACCTCAAACTTGTTCCTTTGAAATTTGATTGCTCGCGGGTCTGAAGGAAATTCTTGTCTTCTTCTTGGAATCAATCAACTACATAATGTTTTGTTGGCTATGAATTGTTACCAGTCTTAGAAATTTGCTTCAAATTGTTCAGGGAAAATTGTTGTTGTTGATGTTGATGGTATTTATGATGTTGATGAGATCTTATTAAAGGAGAAAAAAATTCTTCAACCTGATTAGTTTGAACTCAAAATTTTATTTGCAAAAGTGAAAAGAGAAATCCAAGTTGCCAAGAATCTTAGTTTTCAACTAGGATTTCTTGCATATTTTAAGCCAACAATTTTGGTTTTCATAACTATGCATTCTTTATTATTATTTATTATTATTATTATTATTATTATTAATTTGTTTTTCAAGGAAAATAAATTGAATGTCATTGGTGGTAGAGGAGAATAATCTCCTTTTTCCACTAATTTCAAACTCATATTTTTTTTAAAACTTTGAACAAATTCTTCTCTTGTCAAGGGCTTATGATAGAGTTTTAATCTATTCCCATTCACAATAAAAGTAATTCCTTCAACATCACAATCTCCATCCTTACTACATTATTAAAAACAATGTCTATCTCATATGGGCCTAATCAATTTCTTTGGAATTTCCCTTGAAAATATTTAAATTTGGAATCAAAGAGAAGGGCTTGATCACCTGGTATGAAATTTTTACCTTGATAAACTTGTCATCCCATCTTATTATTAGTTGTTGTATTATTCTTGTCCTTTGAATGAAATCTTGTCTAATCTCATCCAATTCATTAAGCTATGCCAACCTTTCATTTTGAGCTTAAGAGAGATCTAGCCCCAATTTTTTTTTTTTATCTTGTATTTCTCCAATTGGAATTCAATAGGAAGTAGAACTTGCTTTCCATAAACAAGCTCATAAATGAGTATGTCCAATGGTATTTATCCATGTAGTCAAGTATAGCTAGAGTGTTTTTGGAAGTCTATTTGCCCAATCTCTTCTATGTAGATGCAAAGTCTTGATTAATATGGCCTCAAGAAATTTATTTTTGGATTCCACTTGTCCATTATCTTGTGGATGATATGGATTTGGAATTTTGATGCATGATCTTGTATTTCTCCATAATCTTCTACACGAGCTTGCAGGCTGTAAACTGTGCACGCTGATTTGTCACAGTTTCTCTTGGTACACCAAAACGAGTGCAAATATCCTCAAAAAGAAATGTAACAACAACATTTTTAGTAGAATTAATGGCTTAGCCTCTACCCATTTAATAATGTAATCAATGCAAACAATAATGTAATTATTTTTCTTGGATGGAGGATTAATGGGTCTAACCAAATCTAGAGCTCATCTCTCAAATTTTTTTATTATTTCATGTGGTTGCAGAGGCATCTCATCAGATTAGACAGGTTTCCCCATCCTTTGACAACTATCACATCTCTTGACATATTCTTTGGCCTCCTTGAAGAGAGAAGGCCAATAATATCCAAAGAGAAGTACTTTATATGTAATTTGTGTGCCAACAAAATTTCCTCCACAAGGTTCATCATAACATGCTTTAAGTATTTCAGGTATCTCATCTTCTCGAACACATATTCTAATGATTCAATATGCTTTAGTTCGATATAATTCTCCTTCTATCCAAGAATAAGGTACATTGTATTTGATAACTCTTTATCTTTATTTTACTGACAGTTGAGGAGGAAATTTTCCTGCCACCAAATAATTAACGATATCTACAAAAAGATATTTGTTAGAAAAATTATCTACTACAGGGATTATGGTACTAGCATTTTGCATCATGGAAAGGAAATCATCAATGTGTTCTCCTTTCCTTGCCTATCTAAAATGGTAATATTAAGTTCATACAATAGTAAGAGCCATCGAGTAATTCGACCATTAGTTATAGGTTTATTATTAAGATATCTAATAAAAGATAAACCAACATGAATAAAAGTATCATATCCATTAACATAGTGTCTAAACTTATTGAAAACATGAACAACTTCCAAGAACTCCTTTTCTGTGACTATGTAATTCAACTCTGCAGGAGTTAAATATTTGCTTGTACATTATATGGAATAAGGAATTAAGTATTTTTGTCTTAAAAAAACCCATAAAGATATATTTCATGCATCAATTAAAATATGAAATGGAAGTGACCAATTTTTCCCTCTTAGAATGGGTGCCTCATAAATTTTATGTTTCAACATTTCAAAAGAATTTTGACAATTAGAATCCCAATGAAATTACAATCTTTGGTGAGTAATTTGAAAAGTGGTGAAGCAAGCTTTGTAAAGTTTTTTGTAAACCTTCTAGAATAACCTATGAATCCAAGAAAACTCTATCTGTCCTTGTGACATTTAGGCACTAAAATTTTGGAGATGATTTCAACCTTTGATGAATCCAACTTAATTCAAAATCTTGAAACATCATGTCCCAAAACAATTCCTTCATTAAACATTGTAAATCATTTTTCGTTACTCCATGTAGAAATATTAGTTTCTTCACACCTAGCAAGGATGCTTTCCAAAACTTTCTAAAGCTTCTTTAAAAGTATTCCCATAAATAGTAAAATCATCCATATATACTTCTACACAATTATGGATCAAGTCAGAAAAAATACACAATACTACTTTCTGAAATGTAGTAGGTGAATTGCACAATCCAAAAGGAAGTCATCTATAAGAATATATATGGCATGAATATGTAAAATTTGTCTTATCTTGATCTTCAAGTGTAATCCGAATCTGATTATTTCTACTGGAACCATCAAGAAAATAGAAACATTTCTTTCCTGCTAATGTATATAAAACTTGATCAATGAAGGGTAATGGGAAGTGAAAGTTTTAAAGTTGTTTTATTTAATTCTCTATAATCTATGCAAACTCTCCACTTTTCAATTTTAGATTATTATTCATGATTCTCTAGGGTTGTCTTACAGGTTTGACATTCTCTTATTTCACCTATTTTGTCACTTATTCCCATATAACTACACTTATTCCATGAATTAAGAGTCATATGGGCCGTGCAAATACATTAATATGCTATATTTACATTATCATCTCAAATCTATATGTTTTGCTTTATAAAATTGGTTTGATTAGACATAAACTACCAAATTATATTATGCTGCTACTCTAACATTCTGCAGTTGAATCAAAGGTTCTATAGTTTCTCATGTGTTAAAAATTAGCTGGAGTATATGGGAGGCTGTCAAATGTTACCAATATTGTGATCCACCTATTAGCCATAGGTGGAAGTCCACAGGTTTACATATCTTGTAAGTCAAACCCTCGGTCAAAGAAGTTGTGGCACACATGTAGCAGTTAAGATATCAAGTGAGAAAGGTTCAATGATGGCGATTTAAAGGATAGAAGATGATAATGTTCTTTTTCATGATTCACTTCTCTGATAATGAATTGTGAGAATGAAACTTTCAAAATTATTAGGCAACAAACTCTAGTTATTAGGCAATAAACTCTCAAAGTTGTTAATTCTGAAACTCTACATAAATGCTTCATCTGGAAGCAAATGAAAGTTCATAAGTTTATTTTCATATACAAACTTATTATATTTGAAACCTTGTTTTATGCACTTCATATAATATAAATCTATGTCATGGAATTGTTTTAATCTTTGTTGGTGATTTTAATTTCACGATATGAAGTTTCCACTTCCTCATACATCTTAGAAGGACCCCTTGTAGAAGTATGAGATCAACAATATAGTTTTTCATTTCATTTTTTAATGCTCAATTTTCATGCAATTAGACTATTACTTTGTCTTACTCGAATTTAAATGCTTTATTTTCCTAGTTTGGATCTTATCTTGTTTTTTACTCATTTGTTTTCTTTTATCTTCCATAGGTCAAGCATTTCAAAATTTTCGAAAATAACCAAAAATGTTTATTTCACTACTCTTTATTGTTGGAAACTACTTCACTACTAAGAGGGTGGGGTGAATCAATAGTGATGGCCTTTATATAAATTTTAAATACTTTTTCTGGATTATCAATTTTCAATGTGCATCCACAATATTATTTTATCAAAACATGAAAGTACTAATAGACTCAAATCATAATAATCATGGAAAGAATCAACATAAATAAACACACATGAAGACACAAGTATTTATGGTAGAAACCCTTTCGAGAGAAAACCACCCTATTGTTGTTCCATTGCTCAATTATTCTATTAATCTGTTGAACAAGAATTTACATGGATTAGCTATAACCATAAGCCAAAATACTTGGCTTCCTTCACAATATGCTGACATCTATCAGTTAGGAAATTGGTTTCTCTCATGGAACTATGGACTACCATCCATTGAAGGCCATCACAATCAACAATCCTTCCCCAACTCCCATTGGACTATCCAACTCCAATTGCATGGAGAAATATGTTCCTTCTACTGAATCTATCAAATCACTATCTACTCTGAAGCATTCATGCCTTCACTTCCTCCATGTGAACCATAATTGATTCATTTTCATATTGGTCTCTCAGTTTTCTCAACATGAGCAACCCAATGACACCATCGTTCTACACATAAAATCTGAACCAAAAACTCTGACCTGGAGGAGGGAAATTATTTTGTTTTTCTCACACTAATACACTGCTCTCTAACACAACGTAAGCTACCAATTCTTATCCACTCTAAAACACATAAAATCTAAATATTCTCTCAATTCATTCTCTGAATTTTTCATGCATAAATTTGATATATCTCTGCAATACTGTGTGAGTAGTCTTTGCAATCTCTACTCACTCACAATTCCTTCATAATGGCATGCTCACACACTCTCAAAAAAACCAACCAACAACATTATTTTTTTTACATAAGTAAAAGCCAAATTATCCTCAACAATTCTCCAAGTGAATACCATAGGTAAATACCATGGTTATTCGAATACCGTAGACACTTGTACCATGGTAATCTCCAAATCAATACCACATGGAAATACCTTGGTTATGTCAATCCCAAAAACACTTGTACCATGGTAATATCCAAACCAATACCACGAGAAAATGCCTTGGTTATGTCAATACCAAGGAAAATTGTGTTAGGGTCCTATAATTTTTATAGGATCGTTTAATTATCACTAATCATTATTATGTTTGAAGTGTTGTAAATAATATTCCATGTTGTAAATTATTTCCAAAAAGGGTCAAAACCTTAAGAAAAAAAAAAAGAAAGTATGTTTGCAAGTCAAAATGCAACATTAGAGGATAATTACATATGTTTAGATTAAATTAATCACATCATTTAAATGGATTAAATAAATTGTAATAAGGCCTTGGTACTATAAGTTTGCACTTTATTGTAAAAATATATATGCTCAAGAAATGTACTGGGATCGTTAGTGTTAACTCCGCACACATCACTTTCCCTATCATAATCCCACTCTGATCTGATGACCCTTAAGTATTTTCAGACCCCCTTGTAGTAATTCTCTTTAATGATGAGGGGGGCTCTGAAAAGCGGTTTCCCTGTCATTACATGTCTTTCCCTCATGATTTCAGACCCCCCCTCCCCCTCCAATACGACCAAACAACCATGACCCCCCTCTGAAAGTAGTTTCCTTTACCCAGCCACAAACCTCCTTCCCAGTTATGCCACCCCCCACTTCCACTCAACTTCCATTCCCCTATAACCAAGTATCCATTCCTCATATCACCTCCTGCCAACATTTAACCTAGTTGTCACTCCTGCACTACTCATTGCCTGTCACTTGGATTTTTTTCCCCACTCACCTCCACGTCATTTCTCCACATAACCCTTGCGAACCCCACTTCCTTTCCACCAACCATGTGCCTCCACATCATCCCCCACCTCCATGTCACCTCCCGCCTCCACGTCATATGTATGTTTCATGGTCAATTAAACTATGTTTTTTCCCATACAGAACAGTAATTTAAAACATGGTTTACAAACAAATGAGAACGAAATTTCAAAACTAGAAAGAGGATTTTTTTTATAACACAGTCATGTACAAAAATCTCTCTCAATTTTCTAACATCTATTAAGTTTTGGGAGATTCGTATGAAACTTTGCAGGCATAGTTTCCTGAATTTTCCTATTTTTAGTCAGTGTTTTCAAATGCAATTTCCGAGCAGGTGGAAATTAATTTTCAAAAACTGAAATAGGTTTTTGTTTCCAACATCATCATTTAAAACAACGTCTCTAGTTTTCTAACATATATTAAGGTTTTGGATATAAAAAGGTATTAAAGGACCCTATGTTTCAAAATTTCGGGAGGAAAAAACTCAAAGATAGATAGTGACCTAGATGCCACCTCATCAAATAAGAGTTGCTACCAAATTAGAATTTTTCTTCTTTGTCAATAGAAATCTATAAATATAGTGCCAAGCATATTCATTAGTTTTTAATGTCCTATATTTCAGTTCTATTTGTGTAATACAAGTTGAGATATTTGTAACAAATCTTGATATGTTTTCAAGATATTTTAGTTTAGAATTTGTATAAATACTTCATCAGTTGAAGTAAGAGATGTTGGTTTTTGTACAAAGAAAAACTATTGTATATCTTCTGAAACATCAGTAGATTACTAGTAATACAGAAGCTCGTTCACAGGATTCTTGTGTCAAGTTGTTGGTGAAGTGCATCTATCTATCTTATGTGTTCATATTTCTCTATAGCACATATTTTTTTTCCAAATCTGATATATTCAATAGATAAATAAAGGGTAGAATTTATTTAAACATACACTCTGCACCCAGCTACGAATAATCTCTATGCTTTTTTCTGATCTTTAAATATAGAATTCAAGTAACAATGCTTTGTATTTAAATTGAACCTTAAATCTGTTCTTCTTCTCCATTTCACAGACCTTAAAGAATCCATTCGGTTTGGCTACCCTACCATGTGACATCTACTGTAGATATTGTTGTCAATCTGTATTTTATGTAACAAACTCCATAGCCCAATGGTAATCTAGTTATCAACCAAATTTTTAAATACAAATCAAACCCCGAGCTTCATAACTAGCCTAATATTCAATCAAACAAAGTTAAATCTTACAGAGAGAGTCTTCTCTAAAGCTAGAAGGGCTAGATCCTAGCTTCCAAAGTTGGTTTGAAGTTACCTTGGTGATTTTCTTCTACAACCTTAGAAAATTGCTGAGTGCTAACATTCTGGCGACCATATTGGGAATGGGCCCAGAAAAGTGTATCAAGTTCCAGATCTGATTATTGATGGTGGATAGTGATTAGATGCAAGAACGTTGTATCATTCACCTAGTGACTCCAAGTTCAAAGTATCCAGAGCTTAAAGCTTTCATGGTGACTTCATTGTCAAAAGATCTAGATTGTAGAACACTCTGACTCCACTATGTGAAGGTCTGTAATTTCATCAATTAATGTTGATTGTTTTCAAGATGAGTTCAAGAATAGAACAGAGGTATGCTCCTATGGACAGATCTAATATCCATGGCTTTCCACATCGCATGCCTTACATTGATTGGAAATCGTATTTGCCATAGTTCAAAGATGAGATAGGTAATAATGTTGCTTTACATCTTATCAAATTCCATATGCATTTATGAAGGCTACATGTTGAATGGCATGAATATTGTCTTATGAAGATGTTCATGCTTACTTTGGAAGGAAATGTCAGGTCTTGATATGAAAAGTTACCAGCTTAGTATATGTTCTTTAAAGCATTTTCATACTATAATTTTTTAGAAATACGAAGAAGATTATCCATAATTGTTGCTAGTTCAAAACTGTTGCGATCATTTTGAAAGTTTTATACAATACATGGTAGGTTACTATGAATACGATCAATTTATGGATGATGAGATTATAGAGGATATTCATGAGAGACCTTTCAACCATGAAGAAGTTGAAGAAGATGGTTGCTACGACACTTAAGAAAATTTTCAGCGAGTAGTTATTTCTCTCATGATTGAAAATGAAGCAAATATGCATTTCAATGATTTAATTTCACATGAACTATTTGATGACATTTCACAACCTCTATACATCTCAAAAGAACAAGAGGACAAGAAGCTTAGTTGTAATGAACAAACAAAGGTTACTGATGATAGTTTGGAGCAATCTTCTCAGATTTTCATAAATACAAATGATCATTCTAGTTTCCTTGCATTCCCTTCTTCTCTTGAGTTTTTAATCCATGAATGTTTTTTTGAAAATCATAATTATGAGTTTGATAGCGTAAAAACTCAAGAAATCCATGACTCATCCATTATTTTCAGCAATAATATGAAACAAGTTTGTTCCTTTAAAGTTAATGCAGAAATTTTTGAAGAGTAGATTGTTTTAGACCCCGTGGGTGTAGACCTTTTTTGTTATTCAAGATGTGGCTACCTTAGTTGAGAATCTGGCTCCAGTTTCAGATAATGAAGATTTTGTTGAAGAAGAACAGGTTGTTCCAAAACATGTGGATGTTATTGTGGATGAATTGGTTGTTTCAAGTAAAGATAGTAAGATTGAAGAAAAAATTACTCCCTCTCCCTTAGAAGGCAGTCCTTTTGCAGATCTTCAAAATGTAACTTTTCATGTTTTTCAAGATCCTCTAGCCAATCTATTGTGGTCATCAAGGAAAATGGTTATTCTTATGTTTATAAATTATGGTCAATGACTTCAGTGGCAGTTTAGGTTGCCAGTATCATATCTTTTATGCCTTCTCATGAGAAGTATCAGAAGAATTCAATTAAGTATCAATTTTCTTGATTGGCTTCATTAGCATTTTTGCATTATTTGATTTAACATGATTTTGAATAGATTAGAGTGAGTAGTTGTGTGCCAATAAGCTTAGTACTCTGAGTTTCTTTGCAGTATTTTCAGTTTCAGTTTCAGATAACAGTACAACTTTCAGTTCACTGTGTATTTCATATTTCAGTTTCCATAATGGTTTTGATTTCAGTTTAAGAGTATCAGTCGTAGAGATTTTTATGATAGAGTAGGTTGCAGATTTGGGATCGTCCCAATGGATCAGGCTACAAGTCTACGGTGTTCTTGACACCTCACGAGGAGAGTGTCATCCCCTGCTGGAGTCTATGGTAGGGTCCTATAATTTTTATAGGATTGTTTGATTATTAATGATCATTATTCTGTTTGAAGTGTTGTAAATAACATTCCATGTTGTAAATTATTTCCAAAAAAGGTCAAAACCTTAAGAAAAATAAAAAAATATGCTTGCAAGTCAAAATGCAGCATTAGAGGATAATTAAGTATGTTTAGATTAAATTAATCACATCATTTAAATGTGATTAAATAAATTGTAATAAGGCCTTGGTACTATAAGTTTGGACTTTATTGTAAAAAGACATATGCCCAAGAAATGTTGTGGGATCGTTGGCGTTAAACTTCGCACACATCACTTTCCCCAGTCACAATCTCACACTAATTTGATGATCCTTAAGTCTTTTTGGATCCCCCAGCAGTAATTCTCTTTAACGGCGAGGGTGGGTATCCAAAAAGCGGTCTCCCCACTGTTACGTGTCTTCCCCTCATGATTTCAGACCCCCCCCTCTAATACCACAAACAACCATGACCCCCCTCCGGAAGAGGTTTCCTCTATCCCGCTACAAGCTGCCTTCCTAGTTACATCACCCCCCACTTCCACTAAATTTCCATTCCCCTACGGCCACGTAACCCTTCCACCTATCACCTCCGGCTAAAATTTAACCTAGTTGTCACCCTCGCACCACTCACTGCCGACCACTTGGACTATTTTCCCCACTTACCTCCACGTCATTTCTCCACATCAAACCTTGTGGAACCTACTTCCTTTCCACCAACCATGTGCCCCCACATCATCTCGCACCTCCATGTCACCTCCCGCCTCCACATCATATGTCTATTTCATGGTCAATTAAACTATTTTTTTCCTATACAACATAGTAAGTTAAAACATGTCTTAAAACCATATGAGAATGAATTTGCAAAAACAAAAAGAGGTTTTTGTTACTAACATACTCATGTACAAAAACGTGTCTCTATTTTCTAACAACTATTATGGTTTGAGATATTCACATGAATATTTACAGTCATATTTCCTAAATTTTCCTCCTTTTAGTTCGTGTTTTCAAATACAATTTTTGGGCCGGTGGAAATGAATTTTCAAAACCTGAAAGACATTTTCATTTCCAACATCATAATTTACAAATACCTCTCTCAGTTTTCTATCATATATTACAGTTTGGGATATACAAAGGGATTGCAGGACCCTATATTTTAGAATTTTGGGAGGAAAAACTTAAGGGCAATTAGTGACTTGGATGCGACCTCATCAAATAAGAGTTGCTACAAAATTCGAATTGCTCTTCTTTTTCACCAAAAATCCATAAATATAATGCCAATTAGATTCATTAGTTTATAATGTCCTATATTTCAGCTCTATTTGTGTAATACAGTTTGAGATATTTGTAGCAAATCTTGATATTTGTTCAAGATATTTTTGGTTAGAATTTGTATAAATACTTCATCAGTTGAAGTAAAATATGTTGGATTTTGTACAAAGAAACACTATTGTATATTTTTTGAAGCATAAGCTTATTACCAGTAATACAAAAGCTCTTTCACGGGATTCTTGTGTCAAGTTGTTGGTGAAGTGCATATTTTGTCTTATGTGTTTATATTTATCTGTTTATAGCACATATTTGTTTTCCAAATCTAAATTATTCAATAAATAAATAAAGGGAAAATTTTGTTTAAATCTACACTTTGTACCTAGCTACTAATAATCTCTATGTTTTCTTCTGATTTTTTTAAATACAAAATTCAGGTAAAAATTCTCTGTATTTAAGGTGAACCTTAAATATGTTCTTCTTCTCCATTTCACAGACCTTAAAGAATCCATTCAGTTTGGCTACCATGCCCTGTGAGATCTATCTATAGATATTGTTGTCAATCTGTATTTTATGCAACAAACTCCATAACCTAATGTTAATCTAGTTATCAACCAACCATTCAAATACAAATCAAACCCCGAACTTCATAACTAGCCTAATATTCAATTAAACAAAGTTAAATCTTACAGAGAGAGCCCTCTCTGAAGCTGGCAGGGCTAGATTCCATCTTCCAAAGTTGGTTTGTGGTTACCTTGGTGATTTTCTTCTGCAACCTCAAAAAATTACTGAGTGATAACAACTTGTACCATGGTAATCTCCAAACCAATACCACGGGAAAATACCATGCTTATGTCTATACCAAGGGCTCTTGTACTGTGGTAATATCCAAAACAAAACCATAGGAAAATACCATTGTTATGTCAATACCAAGGACTCTTGTACCATGGTAATCTCCAAAACAATACCATAGGAAAATACCATGGTTACGTCAATACCAAGACTATATGTACCAAGGAAATATCTCATGCAAACCTATTCCACACACACATACCAATACCATGGTAATTCCAATACTAAGAATACTTGTACCATGGTAATATTCTACTCATGCCTGATCAAATACCAAGGTAAACCATTTAGCTGCCATACAAAATACCATGGGAAATATCATTGGTAACATTGTATAACCAAACAATCATATGCATAACCAATGCATAGACAAACACATGTAAACATTCGAGCACCAACCATGACATACATCTACACAACCATAACATCTCCACATAATAAACCAATCAACAAAAAACATCTAGATATAATCCAAGCTACTCCAGAACCATATGTCATAGATAAACCCCACAGAATCCATAGATCATATCTCATCAAAGACATACCAAAAACAATCTACACATAAGCCACCTACAACACAAACATTTTCCATCCTTGCATCTCCATGCTAGTAGACATGCCAAAATTAATGCAACACATCAACCAAGCACAAGCCACCTATAGCCAAACATACACATGCTAACCAACTGTCCAACAAACCATGCTACTAGGTTGACATCAATGCCAACCAACAATACATCTGCAACATTGCAACACACATCAATGCCAACATCTAATTTTCTTAGTCTCGTATTGATATATAGTTGATAGTTATGATTGGTTCTAATTTGGTATGCACACATGAGTAATCTCAATAGGATTTATGCAATGTACTTTCAATTGTTTGCTTCTTCCTTTAGAAAGAAGTTTTGTTACTCTCCTAGAACAAAGTTTGAATGATTTCTACCTATTAGATTTAATTTTAAGTCTAATATATTAGATTTGCTTTTAAGTTCAATCGATTAAATTTACTTCCAAGTCTGATAGATTAGATTTGCTGCGAAGTTCAATATATCATATTTATTTCCAAAGCTCGATAGACTAGATTTACTTTCAATTCCAATAGAATAAGTTTTTCTTTTATGTTCAATAAAATATAATTCCAAAGCTTTAACAGTATAGAATTAGAATAGTCTTGTTACGAATTACTTTACTTTTTCAAGCTGTGAATTTCATACTTTATTAGATATAGTCTTTGAGAAAGAGCATGCATGTGTGATCATTTAGATGTTTTCACGAGTAGGTTTCATTTCAGCCTTACAATCATTTCCATAGGTTAATTTCCTTTTCGATTGAAATTCAATTTCCTAGCATATATTGTGCAATTGCACTTCACAATTGTACGAACCTTCATTGCTAATTTAATGCAAATTAATTTAACGCACAATTAAATTACCAAACATTTTTGGCACTGTTGTCAAGGAAGTATACATAGGTGTTCACTTTCATTTTAGGATGTCTTTCTACTTACACAAATATGTCTAGGAGGAGTGATAAAATGAGAGGTAAGAACCTACGCATCACGATTGTTGGGTTCTTCCTAACCAAAGTTGTTGCAAAAGTGCACCTGATAATACTTTCATTCATGCTTCAAAAGCATAATTAAAGATCCATATTAAAATAATTTGTTGTGAAAATATGGAGAATGAGATTCTAGGGGTAGATTTGTTAGTGGACGTAGTTCAATCCCAACATCACTTAGCACCCCTGCTAGACACATATTGCAAGACCATATTCCAACGCACACATTCCATCTTTTGAAGGTAGATTGGTACTCTTTGAGGTACAAAGATCATAAATTATATCTAGAGAATCACCAACTTCATCTATAGAAGCAGTGGTAGAAGGAATTAAATCCACAACTGAAGGAGTTATCTTCATTTTTTCAACGGGTGAACAACTCATTGGACAAGAGTTAGAAGTACCTAGTGATGAAGGAGAAGAAGAAACCTTTCTTGAAGAACCTGTTGATGGTGCTGGACCCGCCAACATGCCAAGGGGATCTCCACAGTAAGAATTCCCAATTAGACCTCAGACCATTTGGTGTAGGAGTCCCAGCAGTGGGTCGTAAGGTAATGCCTTGATTGCGATGTCCCACAGAGGCAAGTAGGATAACTCTGTCAGTAGCAAGGGTGTGACTGATACAGTGAGTCAAAGAAGGTGTATGAGAGGTTCTAACACTTCGAAAGGGGAAGGAGGTGAAAGCGAGTTCCAAGTTGAAAGGGATCAGTCCCAACTCGGCTAGGAACACACAACACAAAATGACATGCACAAATTCTGGTGGAGCAGTCCACTCGGATGTGGTAGTCACATCCTACAAGGTAAGATAACATGTACAACACTCACAGATCAGTCTGAGATGAGTACGACAGTTGTTATAGCAAGGTTCATGTGAAAGGTCTGTCTGATATCCAGCAGAGCAATCAACACGGGTGGTGACAACATTAACAACATATTCAACACATTAACAACAAGATTCATATAATTTCATGTGAATCAATTCATACACAAGTACGTAAGTTACACAACATATAACATTAAGGCAACCAGAGCAGTGCAAGTACAATAATAACATATGCATGAAAATGTGTTACCTCTTATTATATAAAGAAGTGTAAGTCATAATCATACAATACATCCATGTAAACCTACTAGCCCCAACAGTGGAACGTTACAGCCACATCTGCCTGCTCCTCCAAAAAGATGTATTAGCTTCGTGTAGTGGAGAAGCCAAGGTGCTTTACAATACTATCCAAGCCTTCTTCAAGATAGTCTTAGTAGAAGCTTGGCTGACCAAAAGCCCATATAATGAGTTACAAGGGAGTATTTATAGCAAAGGGTGGGGTGACCCTTGACATTCCCCTTTGTGACAGTTCAACTACCTCATGACTCTTCAACTACTCTGTGATTGTTCATCCAACTATTGACACTTGACTTACACTTGACATGACTCAACATTACAATGCACATGTACTCATGTGAGATAACATGGCTTAAGAAAGCCAAGCAAGACATCACTGACACTCGGTCCATTGTGGTGAGACCAACTCTTTGACATGCTTGTGATGGTGAAGGTGGTGAGATGATGCCAATCTTGGTTGTCCGTGATGGTGTGCATGCACCTCATGGTGACATCTTTTTGAAGTGAACTCTCGCCTCCGTTGCATCTGGTGCATTGGTTTGGCCCCTTCATCCAACTCATCTTCTATCATGTATGGTCTTCTTGCGTGCGGCTGAACCAGAAACACACTGATGCATAGTGTCTGTGATTATCTTCAAGTGTGTGATGGTGGTGATGCACATCAACTTGTTGAAGTACATGTTCAGCTCCAGTTGGACTTGCTTCCTGTCTTCGCCTTAGAGAGTGTGTTGAATGGGTTGGATTGCATGTGTGCGCTCAATATCATGCATGTTGTTGAATCCCTCTCATGCGATCAACAACATTTCTCACCATGTCTACTCTGTGTCAATTGATGGGATGGATCCCTAACTTGTGCGGTCCCAGTTTCATCCGTGAGTGTGTGTTGTGCCCGCTGTTGTTCCTATTCCTATTGCAACTCATTCATATGTTTGTGCAGCTTCATGTTCTTCCTGTTGCTTCTTCAGAACATGAAACTCCTTTTTTGTTCCACCTTCTACCTTCACACAATCTTCATGTTGTGTCGTCACTTCATAGCTATAGTCTCCAAAGTTGCTTTCATCATCAATGGAACTGCTTGAGCTTGCAACCTTTTCCTGCCTCCGTTTTGTCAACAACCCCCCTCTTGCATTCATTGCATTTGGTATGCTATCTTTAGCTATTTTTCATGATGTTTCTCATTGTGATTTTTTTGTTGTCATATCTTGATGTCCTTGTCTATGAACAACTTAATGTCTTTGTGGGTAGGCAAGTCCATGCACACTTGATCGACTGCATCCCCAAGTGTGCTCTGAATGGTGTCTTCATCTCTACTCTCTTGGAAACCATTGTACCTGTACTGCTGAGAGGAAAATGAACACCTGGGATACCTGGAGACATGGAAACACTCATGGTAAGGAATATGTTAGTCAAAAACCAAAATGAACATGAGAAATGACTTGCAACATACCTGGGTGCATGATCATGAAGGTTGCACAATTTTGGCCAAGAGGTCAGGAGACCGATTGCCAAGGCTACACAAGGCACAGTCTGGGATGTTGGGAGAATAGATGACTATCGGAGCTATGCAATGCATAGTCTAGTCTAGTTGTTGACTATTGTGATTGCGTACTGTTATGAAACCAACTCAAGAAAAGATAGAAAAGATGGATCAACGCCTTAGAATTCAGCCTCTTCGAGGGGGAAACCTCCTTTACGTTACATAAATGAACAATTCTTGGATGATACAAATGAAAAGACCTCCTTTATATATATAGGAGTCTAAGGGGTCATAACATAATCAGAGCCTACACAACAATAATAATGTAAGGGCACAATAATAACAATAGTGGGCTTCTATGTAGCACAATAGTAACAATATGGGCACTACATGGGTAAATCAATATAATAAGCGGGTTGTACTAATAACAATAAAAGGTTACACTAGTAGTATAGGGGAATAACATGCCCTTCTCCTTCAAAAAGTGTTGTCCTCAACGCTTGAGTAGTTCTTGATGCTTCTGTATAAAATTATTGTCCTCCCATGTGGAATCTTCAATGGGTAAATTCTTCCACTTGATGAGATACTCTGAAATTGATCGATTTCGTAGCTATCGGGTTCTTGTTTTTGTGATTGCTCCAGGTTCCAATATGGTTTTTCCTTCCTCTTCAATTTCTCACAATATTGTTTGAATTGGGATCTTTTGCAACTTTTGAATAAGTGGCCATACTTCTTCGTCCTTCTTCCATTCATCCCTTGCTTTGTTTATCCAATCTCGTTGGATAATAGAAATAGCACAAAACAATGCTTCCACATCCTCATCCTTGAAGAGTCTTTCCATTCGGTAAGGTCGCCATTTTTTAAGTGCATGTAGTATTGCCAACATTTCCTTCTCATAAATAGCTTGCTTGAGACGTAGCAGTAAAAATTCCCAATCTCCTACATCAAAACATTTTTCACTATGATGTTGATCTACCTGTTGTTTCATTTGATTTTGCACCAAAGTGGCGTTATCCTTTAAAAGTTGGAGAACTTGTTGTTGATGCTCGATGTGATCTTTCACTGCTTGAACCTTTTTCCTTCTTGATATGTCCTTCTATCTTGAGAGTTTGAGGAGTGGTAATTTCTTCCAATGCTTTACAAGATATGGTCGGATTCATTTCTCGATGCTCGATGTGATCTTTCACTTCTTCAACATCTTTTTTTTCTTGATATGTACTTCTATCTAGATAGTTTGAGGAGTGGTAATTCTAGCCAACACATTACAAGATATGGTGGGATTCATTTCTTCTTTCTTGATGTGATCTTTCACTTCTTGAACATTTTTCTTCTTGATATGTCCTTCTACCTTGATAGTTTTAGGAGTGGTATTTCCGGCCAATGCATTACAAGATATGGTCAGATTCATTTCTTCTTTCTTGATGTGGTCTTTCACCTCTTGAACATTTTTCTTCTTGATATGTCCTTCTATCTTAAGAGGTTGAGGAGTAGTAGTTCTTTCCAATGCTTTACAAGATATGGTCGGATTCATTTCTTCTTTCTCTCGGGTTGAGTCCTAGAGTATATCCTCTTCTTTTCATGTTTTTTTATCCTTTTCTTCCTCCTCTCCACAATCAATGTAAAATAATTTCTTCTCAGCACACTTATGACCTTTAATGTATTTGTTATCATAATTGTAACAAAGCCCTTTTTCTCTTTTTTCTTCCAATTGTTGTGGTGTAACCCTTGTAGGTTGTGGAAGGCTAGAAGAAACAACACTTCCATCTTTATAGTTATGAAGGGTAGACTTCCTTGTTGCCATAATTTTTCTTTCCACTTTGTAACAAATTCCTTTTTCTCTTTTTTCTTCCAATTTTTGTGGTGTTGCTCTAAGGAAGGTGTTGCTCTTTGTATCCTCATAATGTGTTATCATTTCCTCTGTGAAAATTGACCATGTAACAAGTTGTTTACGAGAACAAAGCCCTTTATACCATAAAAATTTATCAGGTTCTAAATATGAAGATGCAATACATACCTTTTGTAATAGTGGTACACCACGTAGATCAAAATATTGCTCCATTTGAAGTATCCAATTTACCGGATCCATGCCATCAAACTTCCTCATATCGCATTTTCTTGATTTTAGGAGCTCGATCTTGAAATGAATGTAACTCTGTAATTTCAGATCTCCAAGTTCTAAAATTTCTTCCTCTGGTATCCCTTTGCATTCTCTTTCTAATGCCGCAAGTCTAATCAAGATTGGATTCTACAAGGAAGTGTTATGTCAAATCTCCCACGATGACCTGATTATAGACTGGTTTAGTAGATCGAACTTGTATGAAGTTCCACTTGTCACTGTTTCAACCTTAGTACCTGAAACTAATATACAGTAAACTATAGGAAGTCTTCTTTCTATAACTTCTTACGCAATTTCAATATGATGCTCAGAGAGAAAGTTATGATGATTTTCCCAAGGTCACCTATTTAATATGTAATTTGGGAGTCTGTAAAAACCCTACCTTCCTTTGATCATATATCTAAAAATATAGTGATAAAAGCTCTGAAATTGCGATCTCTAATAGCACTATGTGTCCTCTTTCTAATGCCACCAATCTGATCAAATGGGGATTCTCCAAGAAAGAGTTATGTGAAATCTCCCAACATGACCTAATTATATACCTTTTTAGAAGAGCGAACTTGTAGGAAGTGCCACGTGTCACTGTCTTTACCTTAAGATATCAAAAATATCCATAGGAAACTACAATCCATCTTATTTTTGCAACTTCTTACAAAATTTCAATATGATGCTTAAAACAAAAGTTATGAGGATTTTCCCCAGGTCACCTGTTTGGAATGTAATTCGGGAGTCTGAAAAAGGGCCAACTTCTTGAGATCCTATCTTCGCAAATATAGCACGAAAAGATTTGAAATTTGGATCCGAGGTTTAGAACAATTTCGGCCCAAATGGGTTTTTGTTTTAGAATTTGAAATGTCGCGTAAAAATAATTATAGTGCAAATGCCACAGTGACCTGTTTGGAGCAGCAAAACCCTAGAATCCAAAGCTCTAATACCAAATGTTATGAAACCAGCTCACAAAAAGATAGAAAAGATAGATGAACGCCTTAGAAATAAGCCTCTTTGAGGGGGAAACCTCCTTCACATTACACAAATGAACAATCCTTGGATGATACAAATGAAAAGACCTCCTTTCTATATATAGGAGTCTAAGGGGTCATAATATAATTAGAGCCGACATAATAATAATAATGGAAGGGCACAATAATAACAATAGTGGGCTTCTCTGGGGCACAATAGTAACAATATGGGGACTTCATGGGTACAAAAATATAATAAGGGGGTTGTGCTAATAACAATAAGGGGTTACACTAGTAGTATAGGGGCCTAACAATTGGCCTGTGGGTGGTACGGTGTACTTTTCTAATGATAACCCTGGAACTCTTCTGTGAGTGCACTGATGGTTTCATTCAAGAAATGTGTTCCGTGATCGCTCATTAAGATTTTCAGACAGCCAAATCATGTCAACACGTTTTTGAACAAAAACTTTGCAGCCCTAGTGATCGTGCAGACCTTAACCGACTGTGCTTCTGCCCATCGTATCAGGTACTCCGTCGCAGTGATGATGTAGCATGCACCCGTCCTTCCCTAAGGTTTGATCGGGCCCACAAAGTCGATTGCCCATTTCTCAAATGGTTGCAATGTCATTTGGGGATTTAATGGCATCTCATCCCTTCGTGATGGATTTCCCGTTCTTGGACATATATCGCAGGCCTTACAACGTGCTTTAGGTTCCTAGTGCAAGGTCGGCCACCATAGCCCTATGCGAAGAATGTTCTGTGCGGTCGTGCATCCTGCATAATGTCCTCCTGCAGCACCCCAATGTGCTTCCGTGAGGATCTGACATCGTTCAAATTCAGGTACATATCTTCACAATATCTCATCATTTCCCATCTTGTAGAGGTGCCCCACGATGATATTGGTGGTCCGCCACGCGGACCACCAATTCCTTCTTTTGTTGGGTTGAGTAATCCTTCAACACAGTACCTATTGTCAGAAAATAGATTATATATTCAAAGTGTTTGTTCGTGATGTGCACTGCAAAGAGTTGTGCGTCGGGTAGTCCCTCCTCCAAATTGGTTGGTTCCTCGCCTGTCTCAATTCGTGACAAGTGGTCTGGTCCTGCGTTTAAGTGTCCCAACTTGACTATGACCCCCAACAAAGGCTTGTTCACTAGGTATTTCAACGCGAAGTGGTTGGTATACATCTTGAAAGGTCCTCCTAGTAAATAGTGTCGGTATTTTTGGAGTGCGTACACTGTTGCTAACCCTTCCTGCTCGATGGTAGAGTAGTTCTTTTTTTCTTTGGACAACTTCGACTTGCAAATGAGATCAGGTGATCTACACCCTCCACGCCTTCCTGTGTGAGTACGACTCCCAACGTAATACACAACGCATCAACATGTACATGGAATTCTACATCCCATTTTGGGAAGACCAGGATTGGTGCGGAGGCTAGTTTCCCCTTTAGGACATCCAAACTCTTCATGAAATCATCATTCCAGTAATATGTAACATCTTTTTTCAACATATTTTCCATCAGTGTGGTTATTTGGGCATAACTTTTGATGAACTTCCTATAGTATCCAGTGTGTCCCAAGGTAGCGCGCAGTTGTTTAATACTTGGCAGTGCTTCCAAATTGAGGATAATGGCAATCTTTGCAGGGTCCACCATCAGTCCTTGTTTGCAGACCACATGTCCCAGTAGGTTTCCAAAGGGGACGTGGAATGTGCACTTCTTCAGGTTCAACGCAATCTGGTGTCGGCGGAAAGTATCCGGCATCAAACATAAGCTCACTACATGGTGCTTAACTAATCCAAAAATAGTCCAATCATCCAGGTAGACCTACAAAAACATGTAGATGTCTTCTCTGAACGTGGCTACCATGATGCGTGAAAATATAGTTGGCATGTTCTTCAGTCCAAACGACATTATGGTGTATTGAAAGCATCCCCATTTTGTTGTGAAGGTCATCTTGCTCCTATATTATGGCACGATCTTGATCTGATGGTACCCTAAGAACCCATCCGTGAATGAGTATGCTTCCTGACCGCCAACATTCTCTAGTACTTCATCTGTGAATGGTGTTGGGAATGGATTGTGTACACAGGCATCATTTAGCTTCCTGAGGTCTATGCATATTCTTATTTCCTGCTTCTTTTTTTCTCCTGTACTACCATAGGGCTCACCCAGTCAGATTCTTCCACTTGTTCAATAATTTTAGCTGTGAGCATTTTGTGTAATTTGTCATGGACCTTTTCTTTATGCTTTCGATTCAAGCAGTAAAGCCGCTACTTAACGGGATTCGCGTCAGGTTTCAGGGTGATCTTCATCGTCCTTAAATCACCAACGATCCCTTTTAAGTCCATAATTTTGGTCGAGAGTAAGTCTTGGTATTTGCAGAGTAACTTAGCGACCTTGTCGACCATGGCATCGTCCCAATAGTCCCCAAGAGTTGTGTATTTTGGTTCTACCTCCATTCCAATTTTGACATGCTTCATCTTTAATGGCATGGTGATGTCGAGGTCTTCAAGTGATTGTCCATGAATCTCATGAGAGCTTTCTATTTCTAAAATGTTAATGTTTCATGGGTCCTCATCATCCTCCTCAACATTCATGTTATAACACTTCAGTGTGTTGCTTAACAGTGTCGCCCATTCTGGCTGAAGTACTCCAATTGACTCTTGTGGTATTTTAAAGATAACGACTTTTACTGCTTGTAGCGCATCATCAATAGTATCTAACCAATGATCTTCAAATGTGAATGATAACAAGAATCCCTCATGCAAGACATCCCATTCGCCCATACCATGGTGGAGCTCCATCTCCATATACCAATTCATGGGTATGACGCCAAGGGTATGGTAAAATAAATGTACCCATTCAAGTTGGGGCTCTTCCCCATAGACCTTGGTCCATTTTGCAAGGTGTGTGCATGGATCATCTAGTCTGTCATAAATGTCTACTAGTCATAATTGGGGGCTTCCAAAAGTTCCTTGATGCTTACCCCACCATTGTGTGGATGTTGCATGTAGTGCCCACTTCAGTGCATCGAACCGCTGCTGTTCTGGTACTGCACTTTCGAATTTGCTCATAAATTCATCCACCGCTGACAATCCATCATATGTCGGTAGCTCCCTTGCTTCTGTTGTTACGCAACACAATGACCTGATCATCATGTTGCAGTTTAGTGTTGTTACTTCATGCAGCCGATTCTACCATCGCTCTATCTCTTCGTCTAAATCCGAAGTGCAGGAGCTTTTGTGCTCCCACGAAATCCTTCCATCTGCAGTCGGATTCACCCAATCATATCCCTGTGTAGTTATCTTGTAGATACAGTCGATATCATCATCACTATCATCATCATGCACCGGTTCATTGTATTGTGCTCCTTCAGCTAGTTCCAATGGTACTACTATGCGTAGTGATTTATTCTCAAAGTTCATTTTGCACTTATTCAGACTTATGACTCCATTCATATTGGTAGACCAGTCTATTCCTAGTAGCGCAGGATAGGGATTGTTGTCATCAAGAATCTCTATCACTTCAAAATCCGCCTGCGCACTCACGCCTTCAATATCGATTGTCACCCCTTACAATCTTCCCATGGGAAAAATATTATGTTGGTTTGCCATTCGTAACTGAATAGGGGACCATTGTAACGCAGGTCTGCCCATGCGTTCCCATGTTTGCTTTCATAGTACATTCACGTCCGAACCTAGATCTAGGATGACCTGATCCATTTCATACTCGCCTATCTGCGCAGCCAACCTCATCTCCCTTCTTGTGCACAATGCATGTTTTCCAAGTTTTTGGACCACAACGGTTCTCCTAACCCCGTGCACCTAGTGATAAGTTCTTGTAACCCTTTGACTGCCTTGCTATCACGCAACAGTTTCATGCATGTCTTCAGAAAGGTAGTGAGCATTGAAGGATCCATCCTTGGTTCTAGTTAATCCTTACTACCTGAAGTGGAGGCCTCCTTGGAGCTCTTCTTAGCTTCCATGAATGTCTCCTTCGTGTTTTAAATCAAAATTAGGTTCCTTTCTAAGAGCCTTACGAACCCATGCACTTTCTTCTAGTTACTTCCCTTTATCATCTCCAGTGGTCATACCACTCCTGAGCATCATGTTTACATTTGGGTCTTCCTCACGTGGTTCAGACCTCATCATTTGTAAATTCTGGGTCAGAGGGGGCTAGAGTACCCCCTTTTCGCGCATCTTCACTATCAGCGAAGGGAAATATTCTACCTCATGATCAAACTGATTACAGTACCAACATGATATCCTAGTCGGGTTCATACAATTGCAGGCATAATGCCCTGGCCCTCTGTGATTGTAACAAATTATCTGGCCGTGACCCCTTCCTAGTCCCATTCCACCTCGACCCCAACCACGCCCCTGAAACTCAACGCGTGCCATCCCTGCATTTGGGTTGAGGGCTCATATTTCAACCTACACCCTATAGGCAGGAGTTCGATCCATCATTAGTTCATAGCTTCGGTAGGTGCATTCATCATGGCGTACTGACTTGCAAAAATTACAAAAGATTGTTGGGATGTCTGTGTATACTTCTGCAATAGACAACAATTATCTGTGGTGTGTTTTCCTCCTATCTGGTAAGCCACGCACCATAATGCAGATGTGCACTCGGTCCTATCCATGCCTCTGGTCTTAACAACATTGGCCCTCCCCCCGCAAATAGTTTGTGAACACTGGACAGTGGTCCTTATCGTGTCCTTGACCTTTTCTTTTTATGAACCATATTTCCTCGCGCACCTCTGGCCAAGTTGGCTTGTCCTATTTCATACTTTGCATATCCAAACATAGATTCTGCAATTGCGAGTGGATTTGTTGGACTCCCAACCCAGGGTCTTGTATAGGGGTCTCATGCAATCTTATTGCCATCTCCAACGCTTCGTCCTGGGTGGAAATTTTTTGCTGTGACAACGTCGTCCTAAAGTGTGGCATAAGTGAGGCCACAAACCATGCACGATGTTGTGCATATGTTAACTTCATATTGGCTTCGCAGATCATACTCTTCAGCCTTTGGTCCAGATCGCAGGGGGTCTCACCTAGGAGCATTGCGATCTCCTTAAACCTGATGATTGATTGTGTCTCTGATTTTGGCCTGCTAAATTCCCTGTTCAGTGTGGTCTGGATTTCTGTAATTCCTGTGTTCAGGTGGTCATTAGAATGCTTGATATACCACGTTAATGTGTGATCTCGCAGCGCGCTCATTAGCGTAGCCTTTTTAATACTATCATCCATGATGCCCTATGCTTCCCATACTACTCTTACCATGAACAGAATTGGTCCAGATCTTCATTTCCTACTCCTTTGAACACCGACAGTTTGATCGCACTCGCCATACTAAACTGTATTGGTGGCAGAGGTGGAGTGGGTGGAGATGGAGGTGATGGGGGTGAAATGGGTGGTGGTGTGGTTGGGGGTGGTATATGTGGAACTCTTTGTCTTATCAAATTGATCATGCTTCTTAGAGAAACTTTCATGAGCTCCTCCTCGCTTTCTTGTGAGGGTGAAAGTAAGGGACTAGTTTCCAACTCCTCACTACTTCCGCTTCTGTGGATCTTCCCGCTTTGAGTAGTCCAAACATTAATTTATTCGCATAACCTTCTTTTCCCATAATAGCATCTTAATCCAAGTGTTCAAAGATTTAAATACTTACCTCACAGTCCCTTGAGGAAACGTCACTCTGTCTCATTATAGTTGATGGTCGTGTCTACCGCGAACCCAGTGATAAATCCTCCTGTTATTCGATCGAGCCAATGAACCACATCTCACGCTATCTTATCTTCTGATGCTTCTAGCCTATGCACTAGTTTCGGAGTCCACACTGATGGTTTGTCGAGCCTACACCTTCCCTGACTGTCTGCTAACTTCACGATCCACTAATACAGCTCAGATGGAAAAGCTGTAAAGAAAATTTCGTGGATTTCCATATACAAGTAGCGCTCCTGCCATTTTTCCTTAGATACTCGTAGATTTCTGTTCTCCTATGCCATGAACTCATGAATATTCTTGTCCAACCACTCTTCAATTTCTTTCTCTGTTAGATTCTAGTGGCACGGCATCAGACATCCTTTATGCAGATCTCGGTCCCAGCAACAGAACCATTTGTTGGCTTGTATGGGCCTGACCCAAGTTCAGAGGTGATTTAGCCAAGCAAATCTTTGGAATAATGGCTCTTTCAGCAATAGTCCGCGGAGTGCAGACTGAGGTCTCACTAAAAGTAGTATGGGAGGCTACTAGAACCAGGTTTCTGCAGCCTGGGGATGTCCGATGCGCTTCTGGAGGTTCGCGGTCAGACCCATTGCTACGCGCACTTGTTAGTCCTTCGCAACCCGTGTTGCTGTTTCCATGACCCGTATAATACCCAATTTCCTTGCTAATTAACCGATTACTTAACTTGTGTACGTAACATTTATGGTTATTATAGCATATTCGGTAACCATATCAGTGTGTGCAATACATAAACTAATATAAACATAAAGAAGATAATGCACAACAAATACATGGAAATAAGAATTAACTTCTCCTTATTAATCTTCAATCCCACTTACAGACTCGTCACTTCCCTGTTCACTCAGTTGCAGGGGTTTGCGCACTCAGCGGCGAACTCTACTAGGCCTTTGCGCACTCAGTTGCCGAGCCTCTTACTACTACTACGCCCCAATACACTTAGAACCCTACTCTAAGATCGAACCATTCCTTTGCTACTTTTTCTATCCTCTACTTTCTTTACAAGGTAGAGCCTCACTCTATTTATACAATCCCAGCTAACATGAATTTACATTACATTACATTACTTTAGGATGGATAGCCCTATGACTTAACCTCTACGTCACGCTCTGTGCCTGCAATTTGCATTCTTACAAAACCTTTGACTAAAACTTGGGATTTGAGCCCCAAAACCTATTGTGGGGGGATTCCATGCCCAACACCTTTATTCCAGGGTGTCGCAGTCCATCATACCTGTGAGCACTGCTATGTGCAGAATAGGTACAATATACTCCATTGGCATGCCAACTTCCATGACATAAACTAACCAGAAAGGTGTTTGTCCTATCAGTTTCTTGCACGTTGTCCTATAAGCCCATAGTACAATAGGTATGCACAGGTCCCAATCACTTCGTTGCGCATTTCATACTTTGGTTAGTGCAGTCTCCAGTATTTTGTTGAATGCTTGTATGGTCCCATTGGCTTGTGGGTGATACAATGTGTTTTTCTGGTGATACACCTGGAACTCTTCTGTGAGTGTGCTAATGGTTTCATTCAGAAAATGTGTACCACGATCACGCATTAAGATTTTCAAATAGCCAAATCGGGTTAACACGTGTTCAAACAAAAACTTTGCAGCCATAGCGGCCGTGCAGTCTTTGACCAGCTGCACTTCCACCCAATGCGTACTCCATCATGGTGATGATGTATCATGTGCCTGTTTTTCCCTAAGGTTTGATAGGTCCCACAAAGTCGATTGCCCACTTTTCAAAGGGTTGTAGTGTCATTTGTGGATTCAAAGGCATCCTATCTTCCAACGCGATTTTGATCTGGTGGTACCCTGAGAACCCATTGGTGAAAGAATATGCTTCTTACCTGCCGACATTTTCTACTACTTCATCTATGAATGAAGTTAGGAATGGGTCATGTACATAGGTGTCATTCAACTTCCTCAGGTCCACGCATATTATTATCTCACCCTTCTACTTTTTCTCCTGCACTACCATAGGGCTTACCCAGTCGGATTCTTCCATCGGCTCGATAATTCTGGTTGCGAGCATTTTGTCTAGATTCAAGCGGTAAGGCCTCTGCTTAATCGACTTCACGTTGGGTTTTAAGGTGATATTGGTCAAGAATAAGTCTTGGTACTCGTAGAGTAACTTAGCAACCTTATCCACCATGGCATCATCCCAATATTCACTTAACGTTGCATACTTTGGTTCGACCTTCGTCCCAATGTTTACTTGCTTCGCTTTTACCAACATGGTGATGTCAGGACCTTCAATCAATGGTCCTTAAACCTCGCGATAGCCTTCAGTTTTTGGAATGTTAACTTTTCATGGATCTTTGTCATCTTCCTCGATGCTTATGTTGTAATACTCTAGCACGCAGCTCAGCCGAGTTGCCCATTTTGGCTGAAGCACTTCCATTGGTTCCTGGGGTATTTTGAAGATAGTTTCTTTTACTACTTGTAGAGCATCATCAACAATATCCCACCAACGATCCTCAAACGTGAAGGTTAATAGGAATCTTTCGCGCAAGATATCCCATTCACTTGTGCCATGGCAGAGCTCTGTCTCGGTATACCAATTCATTGGTATGATATTCAAGGTATGACAGAATAGGTGTACACACTCAGGTTGTGGCTCTTCCTTGTAAACCTTGGCCCATTTCGAGAGGTGTGCACGTGGATCATCCCCTCCATCATACTTCTCTGTTAGTCACATCTGAGGCTTCCCAAATTGTAAGCGCATCATCCTTCTACATTCGCACTAGTCCTCAAAATTTCTTTGGTGCGTACCCCACCATCTTGCAAGCGTAGTGCACAGTACGCATTTCAAAGCATTGAAATGTTATTGTTCCTGTACTTCTATTTCAAATTTTTTCAAGAAATCGTCCACCTCGCTCAGCCCATCATACGTAGGCAGCTCTCTTACCTTTGTTGCCACGCAGCATAGCGACCTTGTCATCATGTTACAGTTGAGCGTGGTTACCTCATGTAACTAGTTCTACCATTGTTCGATCTCCTCATCTAAATTTGAGGTGCAGGAGCTTTCTCGCTCCCACAAGACTCTGCCATCCACTGTTGGATTTACCTAGTCCTGCTCCCACACGGTTATCTTGTAGATACAGTCTAGATCGTCATCGTTGTCGTAGTCGCGCACTGGCTCTGTATAAGGTGATCCTTCTACAGGGTCGAGAGGTACCACTACACGCAGTGAATTTTTCTCAAAAATCATCTTGTGCTTCTTTAGATTTATTACTCCATTCATGTCAGTGGCCTAATCTATTCCCAGTAGCGCGGGATAGGGATTGTTGTCATCAACAATCTCCATCACTTCGAAATCTGCTAGCGCGCTCACACCATCTATATCTACCGTTGTTCCCTGCAGTCTTCCCATAGGTAGGATCTTTCGTTGGTTCACCATTCGCCACTAGATAGGTGACCATTGCAATGCAGGCCTACCCATGCGCTCCCATGTCTGCTTTAGAAGGACGTTTGTGTCCGATCCTAGATCCAAAATCACTTGATCCATTTCATATTCCCTGATCTGCGCGGTCAATCTCATCTCTCTTCCTATTCACATTGTGTGCTTCCCAAGATTCTGGACTATGCGCGGTTCTCATGGCGCGGTCCTAGCACATCTAGTTATGAGTTCTTACAACCCCTTCATAGCTTTGCTTTCGTGCAGTAACTTCAGGCATGTCTTCAAAAATGTAGTGAGCATTGATGGGTAAATTTCTGGTTCCAGTCTATCTTTACTTCCTGAAGTGGAGGCATCCGCGAAACTCTTCTTAGCTTCCATGAATGTCTCCTTAGTGCGCTCCAAATCAAATTCTAATTCCTTTGTTGGAGCCTTGTCAACCTAGGCACTATCGTCAGGTTGCTTGCCTTTGTCATCTCTTGTCGTAATCCCACTCCGGAGCATGATATTCACATTAGGGTCTTCCTCGCGCAACTCACACCTTATCATTTGCAGGTTCTGAGTTGGGGGAGGTTGGAGAGCTCCTTTATCGTGCAACCTCACTCAACGTGGGACAATCCTCCGTCTCATGATCAAACTGGGTATAATATAAGCATGATCGTCTCGTTGGATTTTTACAATCACGGGCATAATTCCTTAGCCCTCCACAATTGTAACAAATTAGTTGTCTGCGACCTCTTCTTGGTCTCATTCCACCTCTGCCTCATCCGCGCCCCTGAAATTCAGTGTGCGCCATTCCTGCATTTTGATCAAGGGCCCGTGTTTCAGTCTGAACTTGTATGTAGGAGTCTGATCCATCATCAGTTTATAACTTCTACAGGTGCGCTCATTGTGGACTACTGACATGTAGAAATTACAAAACAACTGTTGGGAATTTTGCATATACTTTTGTAATAGATGGCACTTATCTGTAGAATGGTTCCCTCCTATTTGACAAATCGTGCACCATAATGCAGGTGTCACGCTGGGTCTTGCTTGTGCCTTCAGTCTCAATGGAATTGGTCCTCCTCCAGCCAGGTAGTTCACGAAGACTAGACAATGGTCCTTGTCATGTTTCTGGCCTTCGCACTTTATGCACCATACCTCCTCGTGCGCTTCTGGGCGAGCTATCATGTCTTGTTTCAAACTCTGCATCTCAAGGCACAAGTTTTTCAACTACACGTGGATCTATTGAACTCCCAAGTTAGGATCTTGTATTGGGGTCTCATGCAGTCTCATCGCGATCTTCAAGGCCTCGACCTAAGTGTTAGCTTCTGTTGTGACAACGCATTCCTTAGATGCGGCGTTAGCGATGCTACAAACCATGCACGGTGTTGCCCATCCGTCAAGGTCATATTAGCTTCATGAATTGTACACTTCAATCTATGATCCAGCTGTCACGCAGAATTAATTGATCTTGCAGACAAGACAGACCTTCCTAGAATCTATTGAAGACCTAATGACAAACAAACCAACCAGACACTATCTTTCTCTAAATGCGCTTTATAAATAATGGCAAACAAATGTGTTTAAAGGCCTACCTCATGTCCAATGCAAGTTCGGAGATGCCTTCGCTCCTTTGATCCAAGTAAGTTCATTCGTCGCAAACCTTTGCCTTGACGCTGTACAAGCTCCTTCCAGGGTCCAACAAGAAGTCTCCTCCACTTTGACAAGCTTCACTCACTCCCTAATGGGGCCAAAAAGGTATGTGATCTCTCCTCTTAAGCTCAAATAGGAAGTCTTCATTTCACTAGCATTTACCCTCAAAAGTTCAGCTTCTAACCTCCCCAACCACTGACCCAATGCCTCAATTATAGTGCAATGGAGATCAGTTACCAGGTCCTCCTTCAAAGGGATAGAATCCCCCTTCAAAGGGATAGCTCCTCCTAACAAGGGATTAGCTCCTCCTCTTATGGGATGCATGAACCACTTGGAGCGAACAATCAAAATTCCTTCTAGAAACATCTAGAATTGACCCAAAGTGAGTTTTTTAAGATAAAAATTGTGCCTTTTGACTTTCACAGGGGTACACACCCTCCCCTTTACATAAAAAGCGTATAAGTACGCAGGTACTCTGAACAAAAGGTGCGGGCCCGCAGGCAAAAGTGAGAGAAAGTGCGGAACCAGAGTTACATTGCTTTTTAATATCTTTCTCTCATTTCAAAAGCTTGTTTTGAAGAGCTGAGGTCTAAGACTTGCTTAGGAGGCTGGTATAGGTAGTGATAGACCCATACTGATTTCAAATAATCAAGGTGACGATATTTTTGTGTAACAGATTGCCCCCTAAAGTGTGAAGTTTGTAGTAGATGAGGATTTCATTTATCATTTAGGAAGATTGAAGTACTTTATCATTTCGAGGATCATCTCGCGGAGAGCCTGGTTGGAACCTGTAAAAACATTCAATGCAAAATATATATATGAGATCATATCATCGCTGAGGTAGGCATTCCCATACTCAGATAAAAACTGACTTGAAAACACTAACTACTGCTCTGATATAGGAATGATCTTGTAACACATCATAAGTATAGACACATGTGGACATAGTATGGATGCAGCCATCTATTTATGAATAGTCCATAGTATAATGAATACAAAGTTCCTCGCAGCCTAGATGGTGGAAACTAGATCCAGGGTCTTCATTTCTACTTCCTGAAACAGTATGATTTTATCCATGCGAATGAATGTGTCAAAGTCGAACATGGTAGAAACCGCTTGATTACCAGTCAATGACGTAAATTGTTAACAAGCATGAGAGAAACCACCAATAATGACAATGGCTCTCAAAGTACTCAGTACAGTCCATGAGATGTGATAAGATGTGTTGATGTCGAACATTTCATGGAATCCTTTGATCGAAAGTCAATGATGCAAACTGTCGTCAAAGGCGAGAAACCTGCCATTGAGGCATGCAGATCTCAAGGTACTGACGATTTCTAGATCATATTTCTAGATAATGAGTTGAAGTTGATAGAAAGCGATCCGTCGTAGGCAAGTCCACAACACGAAATCATAGATCAAGTTGAAGAAATTTAGTTGCAAGTACTGACTCAGGGATGGTCAAGATGGATGACAAACATTTTGCAAATGAATGGCTTATTTGCACTAACCTTTTGAACACATAACGACACGACAGATGGTTTGGTGACAATTGACCCAAAGTTAATACCCAGAAACTGGCTTAAGACTTTCAATGTGGTTTGATCAACTGTTAGGCAAAGGATTTCCCAACCCAGGTAAATGAAAGTGTCGTGTTCAAGAGTGGTTACAAAGTATGACAAACAGATTCATTTTTCTCTCTTTTTCCCCCACCATTTATGGCAAGTACCTCTTATTTTTTACAACCTTGAGGAGGATAACATTTGCTTGATTATAAGCTCATCCTTCGGATGAGTCCAACTTAGTTTAAATTCGAACCCTAAGAAGGAGTGGTCTGTTCCTGTTTGTAATTGAACAGGTCCTTTACTTTCAAAATTTAACGAGTCCAGTATAGGAGAAACTCGACGTTTTTCATTTTTAGAGAGTCTGAAAAAACTTAAGAAGACTCCAAGGTTGACTTTTTCGTAAATTTGTGTCTCCCAAGCCCGAGAAAAGTATAAAATAATACTTGAAAGAATCGCTTGATCTTTTACGACCAAGGAGTACTTTTCGTAATTAGTGTCTCTGATCCAAAAAGTAAAAAAGCGATCAACGACACGTCGTTTTATGACCAATATCGAATTTGAAACGACAAAAACCCGGCAATCTTTTCGTGTTTTTACGGTCGAAAAAAGAGCTGTAAATCGACCGTCTTTTAATTCCATTTTAACGAGCTTAAAAGAAAAACTCGGCAATATTTTCATGTTTTAGGAGTCAGAAAAGGGCTTAAAAGGTGACTCTGGTTGAAAATGATAAATTTTGCCTGAATAATCCTGTTATCTTGCACAAAAACACAAACATTACTCATACCTGCTTGAAAGAGATAAAAATGTCGAAATAATACCTTTTTGAAGTGAAACATAAACAAGTTTGAAATTTATTTACTCAAAAAATCTTATAAAAAGGGGTTTTTACCATTCATTTTTACCATTTGTGATTTGGGTGAGGAAATAGTGCTTTTGCTCTGAAAACTTCCCGAGAGGATTGCGGAAAATTCAACCGTTGGAATCAGACGCCGTCTTCACCAGGTAATCCACATCATCCTCCTCTTGTTTTTTAACGGTTTGGTTTTTCAATTTGGTCTTTTATTTCGTTTTTTAGGAGGGTTTTTGGGTTAAAAACCTGTGCTCGGGGTACGCAGGCTTACCACTGCGAACCTGCGGACCCCGACTTTTTCTCCATTGGGAAAAAACTCGGGGTCCGCACCTTCCATGTGGAAAAAGTATGGTCCCACGTACTGTGTCCAACAGGAAGGGTGTGGGCCCCATCGTGAGGGTTTTTAACCCAATAACTCTGAAAAATAGACCAAAGGAAAACAATTCTAGAATTCTAATTGATCTTTTGGCTTGATGTAGGTAGTACACCATGCTAGATTGGCGCGAACGAGAGCACGAGGATGTGGATGTTGTCGCATGGAATCATCAACCTTCGCTTGATGCTTTGAGGGCGTTCGGACTGTACAAATACTGGGCCATTCCTGGCATGAGGGCTCACCTGGATTTCTTGCAGTGGATGGTTGATAGGTGGAACGTCTAGGACCAGTGTTTCTTCATTGGTGGCCACCAGCTTGAGATTGAGCCGGCGGATATATACTTTTTGACTGGCCCATCCGTTGATAGCCTTCGATTAGAGTACTGCGACCGCCAGACTAGAGACAAAGGGATAGACATAAAGGCCATATCCCTTCCTGAGCTCAAGGTGATTGCATTCACTGTCACTCGACTTTGCGGGGCTGCTGCTTTACACATTGCCACTGGATCCCAGATGCGTATGGCAGTCGATTACATTCATGGCACCGTTTTCAACTGGTGCGATGCTGTGTTGGACAATGTGAAGGGCCAATTGACCAGGGCCAAGAACGGACGACTGAAGACTTTTGGTTATGGAGCTTTAGTCGTCAGCTTTGGCCTGGAGAGGATTCCTATGCTCATCCCGTAGCACCTTACAGTTGGAGTTGGGCATCCCCGAGAGCCCAGACTGATGCGATGGGTCGCAGTCATGGCCCGTCATCCTGACGAGGGGACCGAGGTCATCCGGTTCAAACCTGAGTTTTTCCAATGGTTGGAGCATCATGTTTTCTCTATCCAGGATTTTCCTTATGTTGGGATTGACTTTCGCGGAGACCCAGACATGGCTCTTCCTCCAGGAGAGCAGTGGGATGACTCAAGTAATCATTTTCAACACTTTCCTAATGTTAATTTTTATTATTTTTTATATCATCTCAAAACTGATAGTAATAATTTTTAAAATGCAGATGTGGGTCCACAACGACCAGCCACTCTCTGGCCTTTCGAGAGAAAGCAACCACTTGCGCCAGCTCCAGCCCCACAGGACGAATCAGCAGAGACCTTGGCCGAGTTGGAGAGTCACCTAGAGCACTTGACAGGGGACATTCCCGAGACTAGGATAGACGACATCCCTCGTCGGCTTCAGCGTTATGTGATTAGAGTCCCTGGACCTTTTAGGAGGTTCCTTTGTAAGGTGGCCCGTGCAGTGGTTTCGTATCGAGATCATCACCAGTGATGGGAAGATCGCTTATGTAGTCACATGTGACATTTTGCTTTTTGTACCTTTCATTTTTGCCGATCATAAGGTGTTTTTCAACCTATGATCGAGGACGATGTGTTTTTTGACACACTCCTATATATATATGATATCGTTATTAATGGCTCGTCTTGTTAAACATGTTATGGAATGTTTTTAAATTTACGTGTATGATTATCGCACATGTCTACTTAACACTTGAGAAGCAATTGCATCTGCTAATGTATTTAAAGATCTTGGAATATGCTGATATTCGATATAATCAAATTAACGTTCCAAGAGACGCACTTTCAAAAATAATCTTAATAAAACTGGATTTCTAATGGCGTATACTCTATTAAGCTGTAATACAACGAGTTCAGAATCTAACCTCACTATCAAACTCCGAATCCCAAATGAAATAGATTCAGATAATAATTCCACCACTGCACTATACTCTGCAATGTTGTCTGTTGTTTGACCGAGGCTTACCCCATGCGTAGATACCAACTCGTCAGAGGGCGAATAGATAACCCAAGCTGCGGAATAAATATTTCGTGTACTACGACAAGCACCATCAGCGTAACCAATATATGTTTGAAGAGGCGTCGACATCTGCGACATCAAACGTAAAACCAAGATAAGAAGGAATAACAACGGAAAACTCAATCTCTAAGCTAAGCACACTTTAATCTAAAACACACCAGCTAGAAGAAAAACTAACCTAATTAAAATTCTCCACACTCGCTTTAAGCATAATATCTTTTCAGGTAAAGACCATTTCTAGGTTTACCTAAAGAGACCCCGTCAAAGTCTACAACTCATAGGCCCCTTTCACTAGCTTTCGCTTGACAACAAAAGGACCATGCCACATAGGCACGAATTTTCCAGCGCCCAATTTATCATTTGCTTGATCGTACAAAAGGACTAAACCTCCTTCTGAAAAATTTCGAGGGGTTACATTTCGATCATACTGAGCCTTAATACGTTTGGCATGAGATTCGATCGCTAATGCAGCATCGCGGCGATTCTCATCTAGCTGAGCTAAGTATAATAAACATCTTTCCTCTTTGGAACTAGCTGGAAGTAATTCGACGGCCATTCGCAATGACAGGATTTCACATTCAATAGGTAACACAGCTTCCAAACCATAAACTAGTTGGAAAGGAGTGAACCCTGTTGATATTTTGACCGAGGTTCGGTATGCCCACAACGCTGAGAATAACATGTTGTGCCAGTTTGACCGATGAATCCCAATGATCCGTCGGATCATGATGACTAAGACTTTGTTGATGGCTTCAACCAGACCATTCGCTTTTGGATAATAAGGAGTTGAACTGTCATGGCGCAAGCCAAGCTGGTCTGTAAGTTCTGTCATCATAACGTTACGAAAATGACGCCCATGGTCAGAAATAATCGCTTGTGGAACACCAAACCTAGCAATTATATGATTGAATACGAAAATTGCAGCTGTTTTGCCGTCTGCCTCAAATGTAGGCATCGCCTCGGCCCACTTAGTAAAATAATCTACCGCAAAAATAATGTACGCATGCCCCCCGGCCGAATGAGCGTTACATGTAATATAATCGATACCCCATTTGGCGAAAGGGCCAATGACAATTATAGGGTGAAGAGGAGCAGGAGGAGCACGCATATTTCGATCAAAAATTTGACAATTGTGGCATTTTTAGACCGCAGTAATACAATCTTTAAACAAAGATGACCAGAAATAGCCAGTGCGCAGTATCTTTTGGGCAGTGGCATACCCAGACATATGACCGCCACACGCTCCAGAGTGACAGTCATTTAGGACCCTTTCGGCTTCTTCATGAGTCAAACAACGTCGAAAAATAGAGTTTTCCCCCAGGCGATAAAGAGTATCTCCAATAATTTTGAATTGTTGGGATTGGAATCGAACTTTCCGACGGTCAGATCGTGAAAGATCGGGCCGAAAGGTTTGGGTTTGGAGATAAGTGATGATATCTCCATACCATGGATCTAAAGTGCTGATCAGAAACAAGGATTCATCCGCAATGGGCTCCTCCGCCACAGTTTCTGTATCAACACGAGGGAAGTCACACATATGTTCTGCGAAAACTAAAGATTTCTTTGAGTTGGAATTTTCAAATTCCAAATCAAACACCTGCAAGATGACAATCCATTTGGAGTACTTGCCCCCCAGCAACTGCTTGGTCAAAATATAGATCATGGGGTTGCAATCAGAAATGACTGTAGTTTTGCATAGTAAAATGTAATGACGAAATCGTTGGACAACTTGAACAGCTGCCAATGCCAATTTCTCCACATGTGAGTATTTTA